>JAOUZG010026324.1:535863-555970 GCA_026289955.1 Argiope argentata | reverse complement strand
CCAATCTTGCGTTCGAACTGGGGAAGTTTCTTTATTATGTTTTTCGGGCATTCAACTATGTAAATGAATTTGGTATGTATTAATGATCATGGATTGTATCTTTCTGTATTCTAAAGTTCGCATTTTTTTTTGTTCTGTTACATTGTAATTCATTTCGTGCGATTCTTTCAGAATAACTTATAACTTCTTTCAGAATAACTTATAACTTATATAACTTATTGCTTTTTTTAACTTGTTAGTTAGAGCATAATAGCAAATAAATAGTTTGAAACGTTCTTTTCAAAATATGTTTAATTATTAAGAACCTAATACGTAATTTAAATATAAATTTTGAATTCTTAAATCCGCAGCTGTTTATATTTAATCGTGATCTAAACTTTTAAAGATGACCTGGATTTTAATTTTATATTTTCTGAAAATTTTGATCATGTACACAAATTACTTTAAAAGGAAATTCTCAACCGTAAATGAGAGAAAAAGCTATATATTTTTATTTAACTTATTTGGCCTAAATAGGTTTGTATTGAACGAACTTATGAGGTTATACAGTATAAAATACAAACATAAAGTACTATGAGCTGTTCTAAAGTCGAGAATTTCGAATTTACTAAGATAAGAATAATTTTTGGAAACTTTCATAAAGTTCCAAATTCAACTTGCTCTTTGGAAATGTAATTTTCAGATTTTTTTCCCTCCTTGTAATTATTTCAAAGAAACTTTGACCATAAGTTTTCTCTATAAATATTGTTACGAAAATTCGCTCAAGAACTTTGCGGAGATACAGATAAAATGCAGACTTTATTGTCTACGAAACATGTATTTAATACATATAACACAAACTATAAATACACGGTGAATTAAAATTATTCAATCCGCTAATTACGGGGAACCACAAATCGCTTGTTAGAATGGGGGGGGACACGTTATTTTTAGCCCTCGCCCCTTTTCCCCCCTCGTCGCGCCTTATGTGGTGACCCTCTGAATTGGGCGGGACAAACGCAGAAACTTCGCAGACGTTCCACTCGACTGGGGAAATTTCTCCAACGCTCTCTTGGAACAAATCTTTAATTCACAGCTTCCACTGCACATTTTAGCGTGTCGTAAAAACCATTAGCGACCTCATTATGTCGCCAACACACCTACATCGCCAAGTTAGTTAACGCAATCTTCTGTTGGAAATCCCCTTAGAACAGTCTTTTATAGCTTACGTGTGATTCCATTACAATTATTTTTTTTTTACAATTATATTATTTAGAAAAATTTACAGAATTACATCTAATTACCTTCCCCCTTTTTTATTTTTATTTTTAAAACTAACTACCTTTGGCGAACAACTTGTTTGCACTGTTAAATGCTTAGTATGAAAATACAACTTTAAAAAAACCTTTTTAATTATATGGGTGAAAAACAGAAATTTAGTGGAATTAGTTTATTGCAAATTACTACAGGAATACGCATAAGTTGAGAATGAATATACTGTGTGAAATAAAAGCAAAATTGGAAATCCTACTTCGCAGTTGTTGGCGAAAGAAAACAGTTTTTTAATTTAATTTAAACATTGGCAAAAGCAAGTGATTCAATGTTTTATGGATGAGTTTGAATTTCGTCTAACCGTTAAAAACATTATTACAGATTTTGTATTAATCTAAATTTTTTAAAAAAAGCATTAAAAATAAAGAAAAATTCTACAGTATGGAGAGTGCTATCATTAAAAGAGCAGTTTTTATATGGTAATACAAAAGCCATTTTTTTGGTGAAGTTTTAATTTTTGAAGAATGGAATATCAGTTTTTATAGTCTAATCTTACCGGTTAACCGTCAGGTCATGATGAATCTTTATTTTTTCTGATCCACTTTCTTATCAAGATCTATTTATATCATTTTGATTTGTTGTCTTAATATTTTTGATGAATTAGTGGAGCCTCTCCTAAGCCTCTCTAATAATATTTCGCAATGTCATAAATTGGAATAATAAAGTGGCGATTTAATAACAAATTTAAAAACTCAATGAAATTCTAAAACTTTTGTACTAAGGTATGTTTACATTTTATACTTGCCGTACGACGATAAGCTATAATAGTGATTTTTGTGCTACGCATATTAGAGTCATGTATGTATATAATAAATTTAGATGAATTTAAATATGGAAAATTAAAGTTTTTAATTTTTTCTTTGAATTTCTTGGTTTGAGGGATATGAACTTTCGAGGACTTTCCTGCTTAGTTAAAAAATTATCTGCATTGAAACCAGTTTTATTTTACTTTACCAAAACATTTAAGAAAGCAGTCCTTTCCTTTATATTTCTAAATTTTAAAGCATAAAACTGTTGTTACCATGTCAACGAGCACGACTGAAAATTCAAGATTACAATAATTATGTGTAAATTTTTGCTTGTTTTTGTATATTTTGGTGGACGATATTAATTAATTAGTCGCAAATTTAAATTATGTTAAATTTTATTTTAACTACCCTTTTCACTCCGAAATTAATGATAGTGAATTTCGACTACTACTACATTCTGCATTCCTTTACATTCTTTTGGCATACGTTCAAAGCAACGTATTAATACGACAAAATCATACGTCCTCTTTCGGTAGATTAGTGAATATCTCATTTTGAATCGAGCAGTTGTTCAAATGAAGAGAGAAAGTCGATTTCTTACTTCAAGGGCTTAACTTGAACGTCTTGAATTAAAATAATGCATCATTGTGCGCAGAGAGTTTTTCTTGTGTTTCATTTAATAAAATGATGCTGATGTGAATGTTTGGAACAATGAATGGTGTTTCGGTAAGTCTTGAACGGATAACCAAAACCACAAGACTTGAAATTTGGAGAGACTTTCCAATAGGTTTGCGGTTCAGAACGCGTGCACATGACGTAATATGTGTTTCCACATGTTAAGATAATTTATTGAGATAGGTGAGTGCAGTTTCAATGAGAGACAAAACGAATCTTTTATAAATGCTTGGATTTATAAAAAACATTCTTTGTCAAAAAACTATATATATATATATATATATATATATATATATATATATATATATATAATATTCTATAAAGTAAGAAGATCAGAAATGAAACAATTATTTTATGCCTTGGAGTATTAAAGAAAAATCGGTACATTTTAGGATTTTTCTTCTTCTTCTGTAACTAATTATATAGTAAAATGTTAAGATGCATAATAATAATAATAATAATAATTTAAGATTTATTTATATTTTGTCAAAAGGTAAAATAATAAAAATGATTAATAAAAAGATTAAAATGAAATCTGCTATGTATATTTCAATGTATCGAGTCAGAAAATAATTTCTTGAATGGCCTAGCCCCACTTTCTCGGGCAAGTTAAATGATATATTTTTTTTCATTTTAATGGTTTCGTTGAATGAGTTACTTTAGCATTGCAAACGATCAAAAAAACTTTGCCTCTTATTGATCGTTTAAAAAATTACCACATTTCCTATTTATTTCATTTCATATAATCACTTGCTCTAAATGACATTTTTCCAGATTTTGTTTTCTGTAGTCATTAACTTATTTTTTAATCCTATCTTTGTAATTGCAATGGTTAAAAGCTGATTTTTTGAGATGCTCGTGCAGATAATAAAACTTTTATTTTTTGCTTACGCATTTTGGTTGACACCACAAACATCATTCCCAAAATAACATCATGTTCTGACATGATAAAAAAATCTACTACATGCATCACTGATTTATTAATCTATAAATGTGTTTCTAAATTTGTTTCATAGGAAAATTTCTATAAATTTTCTAAATTTTCTTTTCTATAGAGAAATTCAAACTAATAATTGGATTTCCTCCAGTTTTACTTATATATTCTATGAGCAAAGGTTTTAGTCAGATTTCTGTGACAAATTAACGAAATAATTGTTGTTTTTTATTAATTAAATTTTTTTCTGTTACACATGTCTAATCGTGCTTTAAAGCGAGATGCTGCCCAAGATTTATTTTATCAATATTGAATCATTCAAAGTGTGAGAAACAAATGTGTAAATAGGATTTTTCTTATTTTATATTAAATTATATTAAATATATCATGTTTTTGTTTTGTGATATTTTAAACTTAAATTTTGGCTATTTTTTTCAATCGGTCGATGAGATTTGAATTCATAATTTGCCTTCAAATTTTATATCTTTAACTTGTTTCTCAAAATGCTTAATTAAATTTCGTATCATTCTTTAAAATTATTGATATTTTAACAAGTTATTAAGTGCAAACTTCTGTAGTATTTAAAAATCGTGTGGTAAATCTTTAATCTTCTGCAAAACTAAGAAATATCAAAACTTTATGGTGCAGCGTATTTAAGGATTTTAATTAAAAATAAAGTTGCAGACTATAGAAACCTTTAATTTAGCAAATTTTTTTAATGCACAAAACCTTTTATATTAAAAGTTTTACTATTTGAAAATTTCTATCGTTTTACTTATATTTTTATATTATATTTCGAATTTTTCTGACTTATGAAATATAAGAAATTTTTAATGAAGATTTTGTAGCAATTGACTAAGCAGTTTATTTATGATTAGTAAAACGAAACAACAACATGAAAATGATTTCTTTACAGTGACACATAATACTCATATAAATGAGCTAGCTTAAAATAAAACAGGCTTTAAATCGAAAGCTTTTTACAAACCTATTCGTTTAATGGTGGAAATCTCCATAATATTTATAAAATGGAAGGAATATTTTTAAAACACACTTCTAATTTCATTCAAAAATAAATTTGTGATTGTCAAATAGATAAATATTACACGGTAATTAAATTCATTACCAAATAAATTTCACGTCAATATTCTTATCAAAGAAGGATAGCTTAAACTTTGCTTTTATCAATTATATATAATTTTAAACTAATAATTTAAAATTAATTGGAAAGAAAATATAACTAGAGCAGCCCATTAGAATTTAAATCCTTTTGATGTTTGAAATCCGAAGAATTCATAAAATTAAATACTTTTCGTAAATTAGAAACTTCTGTCATTTTGATTTCACATTTGTTTCATACAATCTCTTCATTGGTCTTTGTTCTTATAGATGAAATTCCGCATCGGCAGTTTCCTTTGATATAAAAATAATTTAATTTGTATTTATTATTTTGGAAACAATTCTTTAATTACTTGACTCTTTTTTTGCATTGAGTAATACTTTTTCTTTTTTACTTCCTCTTTTCGTCTAATTTTAAACAGCATTTCCAATAAAAGGAGTCATTGTTTTGATACAATATACCTTTAGGTATTACCAGAATATTATATTATTATTATAAGACGAATACAACAGTTGGAAATTACATGTCTAATAATTGGTTTTCGTCTTGTTGTTTTATTTCTGATTGTTTTATAATTAGGCAAGGAATGCTTAAGTAAGATGCCAGAATAATCACGAATTTTGAGTTTTTGTTCTGGATTAAAAACAGTTTTTGGTTTGTTTCGAGTTTTAATCAAAGTCTTTATTCTAAAAAAATAACATTTGATTTCTCAAGTTATACTTCACATTTATTTAAAGTAATTAAAAGTTCCGAAATAATCAGTACTTCCTCGATTTTGTTTTTATTTTCCAGATTATAGAAAAACTGATATTAAAAAATAGTTAAATTTCAGTACTAAAACGTTGGCTGCTATAAAAAATTCTTTTTCTCAGTTTTTGTTATTTATAGAATATGGCCATTCTTATTTAGAAAATATGATGGGTCAGTTTGAAAAAAAAATATTAAAAACCATAAGAATTTTTCATTCGCATTCTTTCATACTTGTTAGCGTTATGATAAAAACGCTTGAAGATAAGACATTCCGAAAACTCCTAAGCAGAATTTTAGTTTTCGCTTTCATCAAGATGAATAACGATTCTGACGTTCTTTCTGTAAATGCCATGATGTTCCAATCTTTTGGTACTGTATGCATCGGCTTATGCAATTAAGTTAGAAAAATCTAAAACAGATGAATCAAACCTCAAACATCACGGTTGATGTGCCCGGGAGGAGACTCCAAATTTTAAATTTGTTTTTAAAGAAATCGAAAAATCATCAATATTATCGGATTAAGGGTAGTGAATCGGAAAGTTTCTATCATTAAACTACCATGAAAAGCTCATTTATCATTTTATCTATTATTAGGAAAGTTTCAAATGCTTTTTAAGATACTTATTCTCATCTTTGGTGTGCTAGATTTGATAAATTGTCGTTTATTAAATTGTAGGATGAGGAATAATGACATGGTGTTCTCGCAGTTACGAAGTAATAAAAAGACTGATATCTCTCTGGCTTGGGTTTATACTGTTTAAACTTCTCTTACCCTATACAAAGTAATCCGATCTTTTGTAACTGGTAGTCAAAATGGTGTAAAAGAAATAAAACTGCGTAATTCGCTTTTTGCGAAGGCCGTGAAAAAGAATGTTGCGCAATATTCGACATTATCTGTCATCGATTTGTTCGAATCCCATACAGAATCTGATAAAAATTCTAATCGGAATTTTGCAGAAACATTTTATCAGCGTTACAGCGCCATCTATTAAAAATAAGCATTACTAAGATAATATTTGAAGTTTGCGCTTCCATCTTATCCCTTTCAATAGATCTAAAATGAATTTTTGGTATATATTTTATAAATTTTTATTAAAAAATATTTGATCTAAACTTATTAAAGAATGTTTTTTAATGAAATAATTATTTTTAAATAGCATTTAAAAAGTTTGTTATAAATATTGCTTCAAATGATGGAACATTTTAACGAATATTAGACATTAAAAAAAAATCTTAGTAGAATTGTATTATTCTTTCAAACCATTTTCTATAATTCTATTTTTGACTATAGAAAGTTTTTTTTATGAATATCTTTTGCCATCTTTCGGAAAATAAAATTTCATTTTGTGCTTATGTGAAATTTGTTTCGTCATCGAAATTGATTAGTGCTTAGCGCCTAGGTGCATTTCCTAATTTATTAAAGTGTGTAGAAGTACGGTAGAAGATTGTAAGTAGATGGATAAAGACAGATCGATTAAAATCTTCCTAGTTGCCAAATAAAAAAAGAAATTGCAATATATATATATATATATATATATATATATATATATTCTTTAAATATACAATAATTCAAGGAATTAAGAATTATGTAACATTAACACCCTTAAGTATGATTGATCAGGTTGCTTATTACTTTAATAATGTCCATTTATTTGTAGGAGAACTTATAAACACCAAGATTCTGTTTAAATATGATCGTGTGCAAACATTGAGGCAACACATACGTGAGTCACATTTTTAAAGAATTAAAAAATGTGCACATTTTCTTAAAATTACTTTAAAAAATGCGTAAATAAATCATTATTAACCATTATTAATAAATCATTGATTTTGAAAGTATCTAAATAGTTTGACAGGTTTATTAAAAATGAATCTCCATGATGTATACGGCCTAAATTTTAAGTTGTCCGCGTGTTTTAGTGAATAAGCTATTTCTTTAAGAGGGAAATTTAAATGTTTTTTTTTTCTCATGAGCTTATTTCTGAAAGTCAAGTATTTCCAATTCTTTCTCCAGTTTGTGGTTTTTCACGCTTTTCCTTTTCTTCTGTTTTAGAACTTGATAAAATTTTGATGAATTTATAATCAAAATTGAATTAAATCTAAATATCGGGCATTTTTACAACTCATCTACAGAAATGTCTTATCTAAAGAAAATTTTACTAATGTATTACACCTTCTAATCTCGTGTGGTAAATGATATATTTTACTTGCTGTTTTAGTAAGATGCTCTTCGTCTAACCACAACATCCAGAAAATAGCTACCAGACGTCAGGTTTCATTTGATTAAAAGAAACCTTTCAATCTGTATTCTTACTTATGATGGCCCGGTCTTCGGTAATTTTTTTTTGTCTTACTTCTTGTGAGTGGAGAATGAAAAAAGTAAAGAATCTGGCAGTCGTGGGTTTTTTATCCTCGTATCATGGATCTTTTTTTAAAAATAAAATGTACATTTAGCCCATAATTGTAAGCCGATTTTATCTGGTAATTAACAAATCATTTACATGTTTTTATTTTCTCTTAGGCGAAACACACTTAGAGAGAAACATTGTAATTGTAAAAAAACTCGAGATTTGGACGAATCTCCACGTTTCAGAACTTCCCCTTTTTTAATTGTATCCTTGTCGACGAATATGATAGTTCACAAACGCTTAAAGTTAAAAGACTAAAATTTAATATGAGGTATTTACAGATTTGTAGATTTTTGTTAAATTTTGAATGACATTCATGCATTGGAAATTTATCTGCTTGTCTATGCGAGTGAAAGTTAACACGATACGTACAAAACATAACAATCCGCATGGTAAAAATTTAGTACGCAGTCTTGTCATCTAAAATTGTTTGAAGATGTACATCAAATTTTGCCGGCTTTCTGACGCAGAGGTAGCGCATCTTCCTCGTGTTTTGGGAGTACCGGATTCAAGACCCGGTTCGAGCATGGTTGTTCTTCTGTGTGCTATCTGTGAGATGTGTGACTGTGGCCCCCTGTAAAAAGAGGCTGTGCAAGCGACTTTAATGAGTGTGTAGCTGAAGTCGCACTCTTGACCCTAGTTGGCTCTACTTGAAACAAGAGATGCATACCTTCGGCTTAAAATCTGCTGTTGTATCAACGGGGCTTATCCGTGGCAAGTGCCATAAGTAACAAGAACAGATCAAATTTGGAATCGAGGTCCGGCGATATATTGATCATTTGCTTATCTGTATATGCCTGTTAACAAGGCAACTCAGAAACGGCACAAATTAGATAAAGGAAATTTGGAATATTTTTTTTACTAAAATTTTAGATATATGCCCAATTTTGATTCCAGTGACATTAAAAAAAACGTGCCTTTTCCAAGTTCCAATTGTTTGTAATGTTGCCTAGAATATATACTTGATTTTTTTCACTATACTCCGAAGTTCAAACCGCTCTTGTGAGGTATAGATATTCGTGGCATTGCCAAAGTTTCTCACTTCTTATGTTGAGCGGTAACAGTATATAAATATGCGAGAAATTCCGGGACATCATTCCTATATTTTAAAAATTATAAATAAAAAAAAAGAAGAAACATCTTATCTTTTAATCTTTCTTTTAAATAAATCATTGTGTTGAAAAATTAGAGTTTGTATATGCTTGGTTTCTGTCTGTGATGGATAACGGAAATGATTTACATGTCAGTAGGGTACGCAGGGTCAGCTTTCCGTATGGATTTCTTCCTTTCATTAAGTTCGTAACGGTTGAATGTTTATTCCATTGCAGAAGATAAGATTTAGTTAAGAGATACGAAGACATTTTGAATGAAAGATGGAAAACTGGAAAGTAATTTGTTTCTAAAAATAAAGCATCATTCTGCCAGTGCAAAAAGGAATGCGTTAATTTCTTTTTTGTTTTATAAAAACTCTTTTGACGACAGAACGCTGGGCTCTGTCCTACGAGTAGAGCGTCTTCGCCTAGATCTGTGCGTCCTGGGTTCGGTTCCAGCATTGTTGTTCTTCAATCCTTGTTCTATCTGTGACGTATGTGAAAGAGCAACTTTGTAAAAAGAGGCTGTGCAAGCGAGTGCGTGAATGTCGTCTTCTTATGAGTTAGAAGTCTGGCTTTTGCCCTCGGTTTCTCAGGAGTATTTACCCTCAGAAGTTACTTCACCCCGTTCCCATGGTAGCACGGTCTAGACCTTATCAATTTTATATATATATATATATACCCCTAATAGTATTCGGAATGTTTAAATAGTTATTTTTAAACATTATCATGAAAGGAATAATAAATCAGCTCAATAATATTATTTGTGAAGAATTCAGGAATTAATTCTTTCTCTTACTTCAAATGGCTGATAAGATTTTGGGTTTCAGCTCCATTGGTGTGGAACGGAAATTTGGAGACGGACGATGGCTGCAGTTCAAAAATTTGAGGTCCATATTTAAATTACATTCTATTGGTTTGCTTCAAAACGGGTCGTTTTCATTAGCAGAGGTGGTTGGAGTATAAGTTCTGCAGAATTTAAAAATATCCAGGCTTTTTCATTGCATATGTATATTCACTAATTTATTTGATTTTGGTTACTAATCTACTTCATATATTTCTTTACTGATTTGAGTTACTATTTCTCTAATTTATTTCATATTCATTTATCATGTTTTAATGGCATTCTGTTTTAGAGTTATAAGTATTGAGAAGGGAAAATAGCCGATTCTTTCCGCTGCACTCTTATAGTAGAACGAAGCACATCCATTTCGTTTCACAGTTTCTGAAAAAAAAAAAAAAAGGTTCCGTAGAATGTGTAATATAAATTTTTGCAGCTGCACTAGCGCAGCAACAAAATACATTCATTTTTACATTTTCTGGCGTCTGTGAGGGGTGAAAGGTACTATTCGAAATACTTGTTTAGTTTAGAGGGATTTAGAATGTTTTGCTGTTGCAATAAATTATTTGTGGTTTTGAAACCTAAATATAATTAATTAAATAATATTATAATTTAAATATAATTATAAAAAATATTATTAAAATAACAAAAGAATATATTTGATAAACAAAAATTAATTAAGTAAAATTGTTCTTTGAAATATATTTCGTAAATAAACATAAAGCTAACATCCTTGTATTCATTTCAATCTGTAGACCTCTAGGTTACAGCACTTCAAGATAAATTACAGATTATAGTATTAAAATGATTACTGTTCGCGCATCATTTTCGTTCCCAATAATTTTTCTCCTCTCTGACATTTAACTCTTTCCCAATTTTCTACCAGGATGGATTTGCTACTGCTTAACTATGAGTGTCCAGCCCTTTCAAATTCGCATCCCTTCACTTTGATTACAGTCATTTTTCACATATTCTCGTTTTCTGAAAATTAGAATGGAGCCGATTTATATTCCCTAATTACAAAACTTCACTCCGATTTAGAATCCAGCGCTCTGTATTACTTCTTTGCTCTGAGTATGCATGCATTTAATTGTTCGATGACTTTTGTCATTTGACTATGAGGTCATACGATTAACTTCTGAATAATTTAAGTCCTGGGTATGTTATTTTCTTACTGTTTCTTAGAATTCTAACTTCAATAATCATATGCTATTTTCTTTCTTGAACAGCGATGCTGTCGTTCTTAAGCTTAAAATTACCTTTACAGGCGTTCTGCCCCATCCCATTTAATGAACTTTTAATGTTTCCGGTTCCTCGGTTTTTCTTCGAAGTAATCTAGACACAAAGTTGGCGGTGGCGTGTGGTGTAAATTGCATTCGTCATGTCCCTTTGACTCTAATGACGATTTTTATGCTGTGCCGTGTAATGGAGCGATTCTACGCTAATCCGTTTTTATAATAAGGAAATTCGTTAAACTCACCAGAGTGTCACGCATTTTAACATGCGCATAAGATGATTTTTTACGAATAAATATAAAGTTCTTCTGCTTCGTAAACCATCATAAATTATTTCGATTCGTTTATTTTCATGTTGCTAAGTTGAAATGCCTGAATGGTATTGCATCTTAGCCGGCAATCCATGAGGTGTTGCCGTTCATTCTAAAAATGTTAACAGCTGTTTAGTCGTTTTCGTTTTATTGTCTGTTCCTTTTCGGAAGGGGGGATTCTCTGTTCTTCGAAAAGGAGTCCGCCTGATTTGACTATTGCCATGCATGATATGGAACTATTTTAAAACTTGCCCCGTCTTGTTTTGGCGACGTATTTTACAAAGCGGACGGTTGCTCTATTAAAAGAATTACTACTTATAGCATTGGTCGAAGTTGCTTCTTTTTTCCATGTATAGTACATTTCCGAGTATCCGGCCTAATGTGATGAAAGGTCTGGCTGGGTAATAAAAAAAGCCGGATAGGCCGGGGTTCTATGAAATCATTTTTTTTTGTCCACCAATAACAGAAAACAAAGTTAATACCAAAACTCACTGTTACAGCACGTTTTCCTACTTCTTATTAAATTCTAATCAAAGAATCAGTTTCATTAACGCGTCGAAATGAAATAGAAGGCTATGTACTGGTAGTTTATATACTGCATTTCACGTTTCAGAAATTTATTAAAGGAAAAAGTAAATTAATTTTAAGATAAATACTGCAATGTTCATATTTTAACATAAATTCTGCAATCTTCACTGCAGTAGATTTTCAAAAACATTAATCATACCCCGAGAACAATTTACCAATACTGTACGTACTGTGCAATTCTTAGCCCCCCCCCGAATTTGAGGTTCTTAATTTCTGGGTAATCAACTGGTTGGAAGGAAATGAATTTAATAGTAAAATTAGTAAGTGAGATTATTTTAAAGTATGGAGTTAATTTATTAAATATACATAAAAAAGAGAGAAACAAAAGATCGAATTTCCCTTAACTGAGCAATCGACCGTGATTGGACATAACATTCTTATTGGTATGGTGAACCTACAATTAGTGGTGGAATCGCAGACGAGATGTAATTTCCTAATATTCTTGGGGTACTTGGGATGATAGCATTTTTCTTTTAAATGAAAATCATTGTTAGAGGGTTGGAGATGTTTTCTGATGTCATTATTTCATTCAAACACCACTACATGCTGTTTGATTAAATCGCCTTTCACGAGATTTGGCTCCTGTGTGTTACCAAATGAATAATTAAAACATTTAATAAACAAAAGGAACCGAAACTTTCTCACATATGCCCTTATAAAAATGTTCTCTCCTCTCCCTCACTCATAAAAACGGGAGATTAAGTCTTAAAATGTCTCGAGTGTGCCCATTTTTTTGCTCAGAGCCTCGAAAATGCACATTTTGTGCTTCTTAGAATATTGAAGAAAACTAAATCATTTCTTCTCGCCAATTAAAATTTAACATTGGCACAAAATTATTATTTTCGCAGCAAAACATATACCAAAATAGATATGTTTTTGAGTTATTTTTCTTACATGCATGTGAATTTACAGATCAATATACTGTCAATCCGTTCATGGATTTGATTCAGAATCTGATATGGATTTGCACTTTAAATAATAAAACTGTGGGCCAAATTATATTCTTTTTTGCATTCGAAAAGACAGCAATTTTTTTGGGAATGGAATTTGTTGAAAATTTAACAAAAAAATTGAAAATATGTTGTCAAGACCCTTATTGAATTTCACCCATCCAACGGAACCTAAGGGTTTCAGACTCGAGATCTGATTCCATCGGAAAATCGCCGTGTAATCAAATCTGGTGCGTCTTAATTCAATTCGGATCAAACGTCCTACTGCTGGTGAGACGTGGAAGTTTGGAGAGGGGATGCCAGCTCAGGTGCTGTTCTCGCCATCTGATCGCGGTTCAAAATTACGAGATCCGGACATAAATAGACCTATTGTTGTTTTAAAACGGGACGTTAATATAATTAAACTATACGAGAGAGTAAATGGGAAAATTGAAGCATTTTTAAATTTTTTTTTGAACTAGTCCAAGAAAAATTTACTGGTTCGAGTATTGCGTTTTAAAACATTGAAAGTTTAAATATTTGAAAATTTACAATCCCTCCCCATTTCTTAAAAAAATTTCTCTTCAAATGTATCATATTTATGGTACAATTCCCACAATTTTTCTGTCAACTTAAATGAGGCTTTGCGCTATGTATCCCCCCCCCCCCTTTTTCTTATTTCTGTACGAACTTTCTTTTATCTCATTTTTCTCGAAGTCATTTGGCGGTCCTTAATAGCCTTTTCTCCTTAGAAAAGCGTTTCAGAGTCAAGCACGAAGATTAAACAACGATTAATTTGTATCTTCTTTTAAGTTAACTTTTTTTCCCTACTCTCTTGAGGAAGAGTTTTAAAGGGTGAAAGGTCGAAGAGAAGAGGAAGAATGACGAGGTGGGGGTGGGAGACTAGAAGGAGACGCAGAGCAGTAGAGAATTTTTTAATGGCTCGGGAAAGGGGAATAAAAAGTATGAAACTAACCGCAATAACTGCGCGCGTCTCTTGTGTATGTTAAAAAAAATAATTCCTGGATACCATTTTTTGGCGACTTATTGCCTTTTGTGGCGATGTATTTAGGGCATAAAAGCTGGATTTGCTGCTAAATTTATTTTTGTTTTTAATTAAATGAATATTGCGAGTTAAATTATTTGTTGCGTGGTACATTAATAATTTTATAAGTACTTTGTTCATAATAAATACGAAAGGGCTTATTTGTGTATTGGCGCTTTGCAGGATAAACCTTTTGAGTATTGGCGCTTTGCAAGATAAACCTATTGATCTAGAACTATCAAATTTAAAATATGGGTACGTAGAGAACGGTAGTAAACCTTTAATCGATTTTAAACATTTCATAGACTTAAACGAAATCTTGATACTATTCGACGATCATTTCCGAATTATTAATTTTTATACAATTTTTAAAATTAAAAAATATATATAAATGTTATTAAATTTTTTTCTTGAATTTCGGAAATTAAAAAAAAAATATTTTTTTATGTTTCCAATATATTATTTCTTTATTTTATTAAAATTTAAAAAGTTTTCATTGCTCTATGAAATAATTGTGTGATTTCCTTTCATTGCTGAGAGTTAATGGCGAAGAATCCTTTTTTAAGATTTGTGCGTTTATCAGAAGGATAAGAAAGTAAAATGAATCTATTATGAAAATTAGTAAATATATTATTAGGATGGTCACAATTTTTAATATCTCGATCATGTCATTGGATTTGACTATTAGAATATTTCCAGTAGAATACTCATGAATGGAAAAAATAGAATGCTATTATTAATCTAATGTTTAACGTATCTTTAATGTTTGTCTCGCTTTGATGGTTAAAATTATTTTTAAATAATGGTAATAAATTGTTTAATTTTATTTTTCATTTTGTAAAATTTTTTGTTGTTAATACTGAATGTGTTTTCTCATAAGAAATTTAATTAAAAGAAATCATAGCCAATATTGCCGAAAAAGCAACAACAACCAGTTGGTTGCCAAAGGTCGCTATTATTTAATAATGAACATGTATTTTTATAAACAAATGATATATTTTCGTCAACACTCTGAAGTGCCAAATCATAAAGATGTTTTCGTCTATGGAGCTTAAAAATTGATTGGCTTTTCAAAAAATATGGAAACTTGAATGAAATTTATTAATGTCTCTACCGGTCCTCTCAACATCTCTATCATATTTTCTGTCCTTTGCAATATGCTTGGGATACTTTTCGTTTCCTGTATTTTTATGTTTCATTTTCAAAACTCGTGTTTTATGTCAACGCGCACAGTTTTAAGTAACTTAAAAAGATGAAGGAAATTTGCATTTCCAGAATTCACTGCAGTTGATAGAGATGCCATCTGTTCCAAATGGCTAAAAGGAACCACAAGAACGCCTTACACATGGTTAAATAATCGGAAAACTGGTGGAAGGGTGTAATTTTAGTCTCCTGAGAATTTTAAATATACCAAATTATTTGCGTCACGCTGTTGGAAAAAACGTCTAAAGTGCATATAAGGCTGTAAGAAAGGTTGGTTGTGGACAGCGAGTGAAAACAATGATAATAGATGCCCGGTATATGACTATGCTGGCAAAAAGAGTTCGAAATCAGCAGGGAACAATCCTCAGCACCTGCAACTGCAATCAGACAACTGAGGTCCCTGAGTTTTATGACTATAAGACTTCACGAAGGCTTTATTTTCTCCGTGTTCGAAACGCTGCATACCTTTTGCTGGATGTCGTCAGCGGCACCTTTTACAATGTAACAACGGATATGAAAACTGGACATCTCTCCGATAGAATCGTGCCCTTTTTATCGATTAATTCACAAAAGATTCGTGGCGCCAGTGAATGAGAAGAGAGGCGTAGACATGTTTTAATTCCATTAGCATGAATGAAATATATCTTTGGGGCTGTGTTTGTTTAGGAAGGCATAATGTTGATAGGAAGCACGGAGTTCCATATTTTCAGTAGAGGGTCATGGATTGGAAATCATTACTATGGTGAAATTAGCCTTTCCCATATGTGTCTGTCTCGAGATGCCGTGAGTACAATCTTTAAGTTTATGGACGATGACACTGTCTCACAGGTCTCTTTATGTTCAGAACTTTTGGAAAATGAAGATTTCCGTCGAATGAATTGATTAGGTGTTCTTCGTTCAATTAAATCATATTGAATACGTGGTTTTCTAGAGACAGATCAAATCCGTTTTTGGCCAACAGAAAAACTGACACGGATGCTTATCGAGGAATGATCAACAATTCCTGGATGATATTATTATGAGAATGACGAGAGCACACCGCATGTCCTTTATGAATCGATGACCTTTAATGAGGGTTCTATTTGTTCGTCTCTTTCTCTACCAGACGGTATTTTGTACCGACTTCATTTGGCAATTAAACCCTTTTTTGCCCATTGTATGCCTATTAATCCTCCCCATCATATGTTTTTCGTCGTTTAATTATTGCATTGTGTCTTTGTGTCATAAATTTCAGATAGCCTAATTTAATTTTTGAAGATGAAATTGGAAAAGCTTTTGCATGTTGATATTTTGCATGTTTTTGTAACGCACCTCCGGAAAATTGACGGATGAGCACTCCTGCTGTTTTCTTTCGTTGCGAAATAGGGAAATAAATCGAAACGCTCCCGTTTAAATAGTTTCATTTTGTATAGACGAATAATCTATCCCGCCATTATTTCATGTAGGCACGCCTGAGCATTCAATGAAAACGAGCTTCGTGTCCAAAAGGTAGCATCCGGGCGTTCGAACGAGTAATTGAGTGAAACCGTTAGCCTTGAATGATTGTAATTGCTTGTTTAATGGGCCGGATCCTTAACTCGATGACTATTTATGAACTCTGATGTGTGTGGGTCGAGGGTGCGCTGGAATAACTAACCTCTGCTCATGGTAATAACCTCTGCTTATTGATTGAAAACAGCAGAACATGCGATGCCATTCTACCCACCGTCGGTGTTTAGGAACGTTTTTTTCGTTGCAGCTACTTTAGCAGTATTCAAATTATCGATAGCGCAGCATTTCCCGTATTCACATCCTTGAATCACTACATTCTTGATTTTTAAAAATATTTAATGGGGCCATGCATAACTTTTGGGATCTCGCAAATTTTGATCAGGTTTACCTTTTTCATAGTCTTAAATATTAGTAAGCTATGTATTTATGAAAATGACCGAGGATTGAATTATATTGCATTCCATCAAAAACATTATAGCCCTCCCCCTCTATCCATCTCTTAATGCAAAATTTCTTTTTAATATGAGATATTTCACCCTTTACACTTATTACGGTGTTTCATGCTTTACTTATTTATTTTTCAATTTTGATTGTTCAAAATGCCTACAGAATGGTAAAAAGATGTAGAAATTTTTTTCAGGAAATTCAACTTGAAACTTATATATATATATATATATATATATATATATATATATATATATATATATATATATAATATGAGCAATACACAAGTATTTTTTATCAAGTGAATAATTATGTATAGAATTACTTTTCCGAGGGCAAACGGTTAAGCTTTATATGGATTATTTTTGTCTGATATAAATTTTTCAAATCTTATTTTCAATTCTCTGTTTAGGTATCTAGCTTATGCTGAAACAAAATGAATCGCTGTTTCTATGCCGCACTATAAAAACATGATAATGTTCATTGGTTTCTATTTGTAGTAACGTAACCGACGAATATTTAGAGCTCAGGTTTTGTCCTCGTTATCAGAGCGTGGTTGAAAATTACTAGATCCGTCTCAAAATAGCCCTATTGTTGCTTTTAAAAAATTAGGATGTTAACCATGACTGAAACCAAAAATTTTCAGCAAGTAATTCAGATCCCATTTCTTTATTCTCTGACGTAAAAGGTCTATAAATGTATAATGTATAAAATTAATTTTATGGAATTGAATTGTGAAGGAATTGTAATGAGATTTTGTTTTCAATTTCTTGCATATTTTCCGAATCTCCGGATTTTTTTTTTTGTATCCTTAATTTAAGTCCTAAAATAATATGGCATGTCTGTTATAAGTTAAATTACGGAAGATAATTCTTTTTTGAGAAATTCCATTTTTGGAATGAAAAAAAAGACTAACTATTTTAACTTGTAAGTTGGAAATCTTTACTATTAATTGTAATTAACCGAATAAAGTTATTTAAATCGGAACATCTACATCATTGATGTAAAGATTAGATAATAATTTTCTTTGGTCTAGCATGTTGGAATTTCATCTTGTTGTATTCACATATCTTGGATGATGAGAATGATGGACGCCTTAAGAGATTAGTTGCAAATTTGATTTGAATTTCCTATTAAAGATCGCATACTAAAGAAACATTTCATTTTTAGTTTATTCACAACACGCGCTTGTTTTGTAATTCTTGCGATGTTTCAAAATTATTCAACCTTCTTATTTTTAGAAATTGCAACAGTTTTTGTAATGTAAAAAATAAGCAAGTAGAGCTTGTAATTTAATTGCACAAATAGAGAATTACAACTATAATTTGGGAAAACAGAAAAAAAAAATTATAACTAGATACATTTTAGGTCCCATTTCCTGTGCATCCAAAAATGCTAAATTTGGAACCGTTTATCTTTTCAACCTTCCCTTCATTCTGTAACGGATTTGTTTATAGCAAAACTGAGTTAAAAAAATCATTTCTTAGAATTGTTAATTTCTCTTGAAGATATCCGCTTACCCTACTCATCAGACAAAGAAAGAAGCGGAGAGGGAGAAAGGAGGAATATCTTAATAAGATACTTTTTTTTCTCCTTGTCTGTCCTTGTTTTGAGAAGGGGGAGAGTGTCTACGATGTTCTCGCATCATTGTCTCTGAAGAGCAAGAGGTGGAGATGGGGGTGGTGAGGAAGTTTGGATTTTTGCACACAATGATGAGGCCTGCAATTATCCAATTATATATTTTTATTTCGAGAGTCTTTGGTAAACGAATTCTGTACCATCTGCGCTGTTTTGAAGGTTTGATTGCTGTTTCGTTTTCCATGAGCTCTCCGAATTGAATGCTTGTTACACATGTATGAGATGCGTGTATTTTACTCATTTACTATTTTGTTTTATAATGATTGATGCTATTTTTTAAATTTGGGAGATTTTATATTCTGCACTATTTTTCATGGAAATTATTTATTTTTTTGGTAATGGCAACGTAACGGAAGATATGTAGTATTTCTACATTTTTGAGAACGTGTGTTTCTCTTTATTACAATTTATTGGAAGAACTTAAATTTAATTTTTAGATTTATAGAAAACTAATAATAACAAGTAATATAAAAAACGATTTTTAAAAATCTATTCCTACTTAGACCAACAATTTTTTTATTTTAGTTACTTTTTATTAAATAATTACAGTTAATATAAATACGTATATAAATTTGAGATAATCACATTATCAAACAGCAAAATAAAAAGTAAATTTCCATTTTCCTTTCGATGTATGGTATTTTTGTTAGTTTCTATTTATTCACTTTCTATTTTTCTTATCGTTTCTAATTTATGAAGTTGATGATGGTCTCACCCACCCACCTACATACGGAGAGTCTTCGGCTGTTGATTCGAACTCGCTGTCCAGGGTACCAAATCCAGGGCTATACCAACCAGGCTATCCCGGCCTAACAATTAAAATTACTTTAAACAATTCATCAAAAAATTGTACTAGCATTGAATTTTCAATGCCATTTGAGGATTCAAAGCCAATTGTGGCAACGAAAAATGCGTGAATTTATTACATCAGTTGGGGAAATGCAATACATATTAGAAATTTCTAATTTTCTTTATTCTGTATTATTTTAATTCGAAAGTATTTCAAAATGAATTGGAAAAAATCGATTAATTAACAATGTTTAATTTTAAATGCATCAAACACTATGAAAACAGATTAGTTTGAAATAATCGGCCAAAAATACGTTATGCCTAACCTTGTTAGTGTGGGGAAAAATAAACTGAATTCGTTACTTCTTTGGCTGTGAGAAAATGAAGATTTTTGGTGAGATCATTAGTTTTTAATTAATACAAAATAACGAATTAATACTTGAAAAAAAAAACTACATTAACATCTAATTTCATCCACTATAAGTTTTAAAAAATTATTTGAACTTGATTGAATGAATAAAATGTACTTTATTAACGATTGATAATTTGTACTAT
>JAOUZG010026324.1:516440-535030 GCA_026289955.1 Argiope argentata | reverse complement strand
GAGAAAAAATGTTTCTAGAAACGTTATGAAATGCAGTGCTATACTAAGAATTTTAAAAACGCAAAGTTGTAGCCAAAGATAGAGACAGATATTGGGAATCAGATTTGTAAAAAAGGACTATATTTTAAACTATAGTAACTGGAAGGAAAGGGAAAATGGAATCAAATAATCAAGACGCGTTTTTTTGTTAATGCGGGTGAGAGTTTAAAAACATTGTTTATTACAATTCTAGTTTGTTATTATAGTATTTAACTTGAACTATTTCCCATTTATATGAATAGAATTTTTAATAAATTTTTCCTTTCTTTTCTGACGTGTTGGATATTTGAAATTTTGTACAATTATTTATTTGCCTTGGAAAACAGTACACTTTTTAATGTTTTCAAAAAAATTGTAAATTTGTCGACTAATTATATATTTTATACAAGTGGCATTTCCTTAAAAAATAATTTTGAAAAGTAATAATAAGATTCCATAATATTTATAACAAAATACAGTTTAAAGGCCAAAAATTTGAAAATAATTAAAGTAAAAAAAAATGTTTTTTTGTAGCTTGTCAGAGAGTATTAAAAAATACTATTCTTTTTTAAAATCTAAAATATTTGTATGGAATTCTGAGAAAATGACAAGAAAATGAGTTCGTCAGAAGAAAAGAAATCCTGAACATTCTTTAAAAATTAAGATACATTATTTATATGAGTAAATCTTATATTTACTTAAACTATTTCTATCGGTCCTTTTTTGGTTTATATATTATTTTAATTCTTCTTTTTTAATAAGAAAATTTTCCTCTTTATTAAGATGCTAATGAAAGAGAGTTTTCAAAACATTTTTTTATTCATTTTTTTTTTTTTACATTCCATAGTTTTTTAAAAAAGATGATTAGAATAATTTGGCGAAATTTGTAAAATCTAATACATTTTTATACAAAAGATAGATACAGTAAATGGTATATTTTTAAGAGTCAGTACAAAAGTTAATATCGTAAGAGTCAAAAGGTTTTTAAAAGACCACAATTTTATTCTTTAACATTTTATATTTATGCGGTCTAGTTTCTAACTCAAGCATTCTTGTAATCTAAATTTTTCTATTGTAATTAACATCTCTTGTCTTTTATACTCACTCTATTTATCGACTATAGGTGATTTTCTTATAAATAAGAAATATAAAAAAATTACGTATTACTTACGTGATATGCGCCATTTATTAACTATATTTAGATACATGTATTATTTTTATATCAAAATACTATGGTTTAGTTAAAAGTTACTGTTTCTAATGCAAACTGTTCTGCATGCTTTGTATAATTTTTACTGGAATAGTATAGATTGTCGTAATATATACATCAAAGTTCAGCACCAACTGAGAAGCAGATGCATGCTTCACAATCAGCTGTTCTTGGGAGATTTTTAACCCAATTGTTTTTTAATCACTCTTAGAAAATTAAGAAATTTAACTAACATTTAGTTTTATAGTAATTTTCTGTTTTCTGCAATAAAACATAATCGCAGCACCTACATTCTGATTGTATCAAAAGTATTTCGTATTTATGATTAATTATTCGGAAAAAACTTTAAATGTGGCGGGTTTGTGATTAAATCAGTGAATAAGTTATTCGTTATACCTTTATTAAGATAACTTTTCTTAACATTGTATTTATTGGAACAGCTGCGATAAAGACTAATTGCTTCCTGAAATGAATTTATAAATTTCATAGGTAACCACTTATTTTCTTAAGTATGAAGCTCGCTGGGTTTGCATCTACTCGTTTTCAATTCTGTTATTAATTTCTAATTCTAATGAAAAAATAGATAATTTCAAAACTCAAATAAATACTTTTTAAATATTAAGATTGTTTGAACTTCAAATTTGTTTATTTCTTTAGTCGGTTTCTTTGTAGCTACCTTCATTGTTTACAATGAAAGAATTGCACATTAACAAAAGTTGAAATTTCGCCATGTAAAATCTCTTGTTTAGCTCAGAGTTGATTTGTCTTTTCGTTATCCAAATGATGAAATTACCTTTCTTTTCCTAATTTCTTTCATTTTAATTTTGGAACATGCCATTGTGTTCCTCTCACTATACCCATGCCCTTGGGAGTGTTGCACGATTGCGTGCATTCAATTGACATTCAAAACGCCTATAATAATCCATAGCGACCTTATTTTCAGGTGTAGTTTCCGTGGTGTCTGTCCCTTTCATCCCTTGCGCATTCTATGCAACGTGAGTGTCAAGTATCGGTTTCTTGATCAACGAATAATTTTTGTTGTTGTTTATATGTAATTTCACAATCTATAATGACATTTTAATCATTTTTGATTTCTAATTAGTTTAGGAATTTGACAGATCTATTCTGATGAAGTTGCAGATTTCTTAATGCGCATTGGAAATAGATTGCTTTGATTTCCTAATAGAATTTTAAATTAGGGGATTTCGTATTTGAGATTTTTTGCATATTTTATTTAGATACGCGGGGCTGATTCTCTTTGAATCTCTCATCATAAAGCAAACAACTCGCTGGTTGTGCTAGAGTCGGGTGTTGTTTCGAATACCTTGTTACCTGACTGAGACCAAAAAGCTCGAAATCCGAATCTCTTTCTCCTTTTAATAACTATAAAGATATAACATTATTTTAATGTGTTATTTATTCACCAATCAATAATATTCTAGAAAGAAGTCTGAAATTTCCAAATTCTTATTACGAATCGGATTGAAAATTAAGGAGGAGGGTGGGGGATATATAAATTAGTATTTTTATGCATTTAAAAATGTATTGGCCAAATTTAACATTTTTATAGAAATTTTTTTATTGCTAACTCAACAACATTCGTTAGCGACTAGTGCTCATTTTAGAAGATTTAACTTCTTTAAAAAAATATGAAAAACAAATTGGATCATGTAATAACTGCAATTACTTCGACGTCAGGCCGTAATCTTTTGGCAAAATAATATGTAGTTTCAAAATTCAAATCTGTTGTACACTTTTTATAAAATTTTACAGAAGAGAAGGTTACTACAATTATCAAATAAGATTTGACATGGAATAGGCATGTATTAGGTGTTTTATTTTCATTAGTTATCGAAATAGATCTTTGTTGAAACGGAGAACTTCAAAAGTGCTGTTTAATTAAATGGAGACTTATTGATAAATGACAATTTAATTTAAATGAACTAAGCACTATAATTGAAGATTTGAAATTAAGATTTGTAAAACTGCAATAGTTTTAATAATTATAATAATATTTACTTGCTGTATGTCAAATTCTGCAATAATGACAGATATTGAAATTTCTGTTCCAAGTCTATTCATAGCTATCTAAATGTTGCACTCCTTGGAATTTTCGCCCTCTCTCTCTTTTTTTCGATACAATATTTGTTCGCAGGAAAGTTTCCTTTGTATGTTAATGAAAGCAGTGGCCCGTTTAGTTGATGCGCATTTATAAAAGGTTTGTCGCATCCGCTTCTTGTGGTATCTTATCTTAATGTTTTCTGTTCTAAAAAATCTGCTGTCCCAGTGTGGAGTCAAGAGATCCAAGATTTAATTCATGATAGTTTATAAACTCAATATTGGATTTGTTGTGATTAACAAGGATTTCAAAAATATTTTTACGCTGATAAGATTTTTTTCTGTAAGCACTGGTCTTTTGAATTTTTCATTCACTTTTATATTTCATATGATGTAATTTATATACGATTGATTCTCTCTGTATGGAAATGCTTACTAAGTATGCTTATCATTCGTCGTAAAAACTATGAAACCGTTTCATTGATATAAGCAATGTTTAAATCAAATGTGAAAATCAATTTGAAATTGATAAAGCGATGTTAAAGCAAATGTGATGTATTTATTAAACGTCCGCTCTCGCGTACACATCATTTAAGAAAAGCGTAGCTGGAAACGCCAACCTGATAAGCTAGGGGGGCGTCTTTAAGTAATCTGCAAGTTATCAAATCTGAATTTCGAATCATGTAAAAACTCTGCATTACATAATTCGAAGCTCGAATTATTATTCTATTCGGAAACTGAAAGCTGTTAATGTTTGTCTTATCATACGTCACTCGAAAAAGATACTAATGCATTATTTTACAAGTACTGGTCTTATTCAGGAATTATTCATGTAAACTGTAGGAATTGATATGACTCGCATGTTAAACATCATTAAATGCCTCCTCTAATATTGGAAATGCCTATTAGTGAATTTTTCAACCATTGTAACGGACTTTTGAAGCCATTTATTTGCCATCCCATTGCAAGAATCTAAATGTTTGTATTGCTGTTTAAAAACATCATTTAAAATGGTGTAAAAATGTTAAGAAAATAGTTGTTCCTTAATATTTACCATGTATTGTTTTTAAATTTAGTTTATATTTGTTTTGTCTTTATTTTATTTTTCAAAAAATTCTAATGAATTCTTTTTTTTCTTTTAGGTAAGTGAAATTATTGTTACTATTGCTCTTGGTTTTTTGGTGAGTTATTTTCTGAATTTTAAAGGCGTCTGTTTCGTGCTAAGTGAAATTGCCTTTTTTAGAAAATGAATTTCCCTGCACACATAGCCATTGAGAAAAGAGAGGCCCTCGGGAGGCTTCGTCTAGTATGGAATAAGTAAGGATTACTGCAGAATTATTGAGGTGGGGGGGGCAGTTCTTTGACCCGGGACCTGGTTCACCTCACGGGAGCTCTGTCAGAAGTAGGCCTTAAGCATTAATTCAAAGATCAAAGTAAATTTATTGATCTCGTGGCTCATGAACTAAGTTATAATCTAATGATGATAAGAATATTATAATGTTTATAAAAATGTAAAATGAAGAACTCAAGTATAATAAGAATTAAGTTATGGTGTAATAATTATAAATAGTAGCATAGTGAGACACTTTTCCTGTTTCATTACAGGCAGTTAAATAATCTAGAATATGATCTTAATGATTTAAAGTTTGTCGATATTCTTGAAGAGGTGTGATTTTTAATCACCAGTGTACTGTGCATTCAAACTTTATAGTGAAAATGAAAATTGTGCAATGTCTTGTATTTTCTGTCTTTTGTTCATATACTTTTGAAAAATAGTTTTACCATAATCACTAGCAGTGTAATTATTCTTAGCTTTCTGTTTTTTTTTTAAACTAGAGTTACCGTGACTATAATAATTCCATACTCTTAGGATATTTGTAGAAATGAACATAACTCTTTTTGTAAATTCTTTAAAAAATCTTCGAAACATTCGAAAAGAGATGAGTTTAATAGACGATTGATTCAATGAAGATTGATCTTTCCTAATTGAAATAATAACACAAAATTTTCTCTTGAATGCTTCCATTATTACTTAACTAATAAAAGAAAATTGTGTGGAATATGATGAATGATAATAAACGTGGAATTTTTTCGACTCTAAATTGAAATTTGATTGTTATTTTTCTAAATCCCCCCCCAAATAAGAATACACGAAATAACTTTCGTTATGAAGTTAATCATTTGGATTTATGTCTGCCATAATAAAAACTTATAAAACATCGCTTTATATCCAATAAATAGGAACTATTTTTCATTTTATGTGTTATAATAAAA
This sequence comes from Argiope argentata, assembly GCA_026289955.1. Lineage (NCBI taxonomy): Eukaryota > Metazoa > Arthropoda > Arachnida > Araneae > Araneidae > Argiope > Argiope argentata. Next base: position 529,470 of record JAOUZG010026324.1, on the reverse strand, counting down.
ATAAAAATCTGCGAAAGAAGAAATATGTATTCTAAATCGGTTATACAAACTCGCGATTTTGTTGTTTGAATTTATACCTTTATTTCTTGGCTTCATTATTAAATAAAAGTGCATCGTTTCATGATTTTTTTTGCTCAGCTATAGTCAGGCGTGATCTGAAGCCACTGATTCTAATTTGGGAAAAGAAAGTGCAAAACGCGTTTAGAATTTATAAACATTCGTACAGAGATTTAACCTTGAAAAATAGCGAAAGCTGTACTTCTGTTAAACAAGTCATTTTTCACAGCCTAACTCCGAATGGTTTGAATTTGAGTATTTAGAAGATTATCAAATTTTAAAAACACATGTAATTTGAGTTCATTACCATGTATATGGTTAGTTTAAAAGAGTTATTTCGCAGAAAGCTCAATAACATTTATCGTGTGTTGTTTAATCGTATATCATCATGTTGCTTAGTCATCGTTATCTTAAAAATAAACATAATATAGCAAAATAGTTATATTTTCATATCAAAAATTGACCTATGCCGTTATATTACATGGTTATAGAGCTAGTTTATTGGATTTTGTATTAAATTTTCGAAGTATATTTTTTATGGTATTAGGTTTTTTTTTCAAGTTACTAAATAGGTTTCATTGAATTTTCATTAAATATTGAGTAACGTGTCGTTGATTTTGCTAATTTGAAGAAAGTTTGAAGATAACAAAACTAAAACCTATTTCTCCACTACAAGTTACAAATCATTAATCAGGCACAATCTACACAAATAATGTGAAAGATAAAGAGTTCAATATATTTTATAAACAATTTTCCGTTTCTTCTTCAAGAATGGAACACAATAATTCATAAGAATACTCTAAATCCATTAGATTCTTTACCTTAAGCGTACGTTTCTCTCGTTGTTTTCATAAAACAAGACAAATATTTCCTATTGAAAATTATCACAGGCGCGAAAAATAACAAATTGCATCATTCTCGCTTTCAAGAAAGGCGCTCGAAACTAGTTTTTCTCTGCGCTCTTTCTAAGAAAAACGAACCTGCTAGATTTCCCTTGAAATATAAATAACTCATACTCCTAGAGCAAGTGTCTTTTCGTTTCCCACCACTTCTGATTAACAGAACTTCTCCCGACGTCGTATTTCTCTTCACGCATCCCCCCCTCGAACTTGTGTTTAAACAGTCCTTTCACGTTTACTTTTTATCTGTTGGCGTGACAAGGCGCGTGCGTGCGTGATTCCTCCTCGTCGAAGAGATCGAATCGTGACGGAGATGCATCGCTAATGACCACGATCTTCGTCACTTTCGGTTTCGGACTTGTGCCACATCTCTGATAAGGTGAGCCTTCGGACGGTAGAGATGGCATCTCCCTTCTTCTTCCTCTTTTTAAAACAATATTCTTTGTTTCTGTTTGTCTCATTAGTTATCTTGATACTGGAGTTCGCTTCTTTTCTTAGAACTGACAGATGGATGACGATTTTATTGCAGTGATTCTGAGTGCAAAATTTGAATGGATTTATGGAGCTCGTGGTTGAATGCATCTCGGGGCTTGCTGCAGAGTATACGGTGCACCTCTTCCTTATATGCATTTAAGAGTGTTAGAGGACACAAGTAACATCTTGGGGCAGGCCCTGCCTCTACATTCATATATCGAATCTCTGGTAGAGATACAGTAACCAAATATAAGTAAATTCCTAAAATTTCTTGCGAAATTGAATTCAGATGAAATTATTTTAAATATGGGCGTGCAATTTTGAACCATTATCCGGTGTTGAGGATGATATTTTAACTAATATTCTACTCCCCCGACTATGTGCTCCTACAGTATGAGAATTTTTTATTTATGCCAGAGAATTCGCTTAATCAAATAAAAACTTAATTTATTTCTTATAAAAAGTAGTTTGATGATGGCGTTCGTTTCCCTTTTCCTTTCTTTTTTCTTTTTGGAGTTGGCAGATAAAGGATACTTTCATTATTGTGATGTTGAGTGCAAAATTTGATTTACGGATATCTTTTTTGAATTTTTGAATATATCTTGGGCATTTACACAGGGCCTGCTGCAGAGTATTCGGTGTCACCCTTGCTCATATATATATATATATATTTATATATATATTTATATATATATAATAATAAATCGACACACAAAGAAGCAATCATCCGATTTCTTTGAAATTTCGTATGCTTGTGTTTTGACCAGTTATGCAAATGATTAAATTTTGATATCCAATGAATGAATAGTTTGATCTTCAGCGCATCGGAACTGCGCATCCAGTAAATGTATATAAGGAGTATGTTGGTTGTTAAAACTTTCGGTTCGATTGCGATTCAGATTACCTTTTAACAACTTAAAAATTGCCTCGCCGCAGGGTTCGTGCTCATTACGAGCTAAGTTTGACGGAGGTCGTATCATTGGATTGAAAAGTGCCGGTTGAGCAAATTGGAGAATCGCTCGTCATTTGAGTAGAAGCGATGCGGCGATTCGAAGATGCTGTCAAGGATGGGTTGAGAATGGCGGATTTCAGTGTTAGGATGGTAGAGGTCGACCAAGGGCCACAACAGATCGTGAGGACAGAGTGATTGTCAGATTAGCTGTCACAGCGCCTTCTTCATCTCTGTCAACCATCAGACGTTCAACCCAAACACTAGTGTCCATCATGACCATTCACAGACGATTGATACAGCGAAATCGACGCTCACGCCGACCGTTACGCCACCTGCCACTCACGCTTGCACACTGTCGAGCCAGATTACAGTGGTGTTTGGCTCGATCAGGTTGGAATGATGCCGACTGGGGACGTATAGAATCCTGCTTCCAACTGTGTTTTGACGATTATCGAAGACGTGTTTGGAGACACCCAGGATAGAGACCCTGATTTAACTATTGCACGCCACACCGGCCTTCAACAAAGCATTATGGTCTGGGGTGCATTTCCTTTGATATCCTGACCCCTTTGGTCATCATTATAGGTGCAGTTACTGCACAGCGGTACGTCGATGACATCCTAAGACCTGTTTTGCCACCGTTCCTTTTGAAGTACCCACGGCTGGTTTTTCAGCAGGACAATGCCACACCACATACGGCACGTGCCGCTATGATCTGTCTGCAAACTTGTCAAATATTTCCTTGGTCTGCCATATCGCCATATTTCTCTCCCATAGAGCATGTCTGGGATATGATAGGAAGGCGATTGCATCTGAAACGGCATGTTGATGACCTCGTTCGACAATTGGAGCGAATTTGGCTGGAAATACTGCAGGAGATTATCCGGAAATTTTATCGGCCTATGCCACTCCGTGTGGCTGCTTGTATTCAGGCTAGAGGCGGCTCGGCACCTTATTGAACTTGTTCCTGAAACTCTGAAATAAATTATTTAATTGTTCTGAGATTTTAGTCATTTACCATTCTGTACATTGTCTTCCTATCCACCAATTTTCGTCTCAATCGGACTTCTTGGTGCCTTGATTTTTTTTAATAGAGTGTATATATAACTCTTAAAAAAGTTAAGTGCAGAAATCATATGTTGCACAGATTGCACATCCTGGAATAGGTTCTGCCTCTATGCTCTTATATTGACTTAATTTTAGAAATTGTCTAATTGAAAAAATCCACCTTTTGAAATCTTATACCAAATTTCTATTTGAGAAATAGTAACCAAATATAAGTAAATTTTTTGAAATTTCTGACGCCATCGAATTATTAATTTCGGGTGAAACTTTTTTTAAAAGGATGCATAATTTTCAACCATTTGTCAGTGTTGAGATTGACATTTTAAACAATATTCTACTTTCGAGACAACATGCTACAGCAAGGTCAGAATTTTTGATTCATGACAGCAAAATATTTTCACTTAATCTAGCCAAAAATTAATTTATTTCTTAGGGCCAGTGGGAATTGTCTCCTCAAAACTTGTTAACATATTCTTTATTAAACTTGTTATGCTAGAGAACGCCTGGCATGCCATTTGCATACAATAGTTACGAAATATTAACTTTTGGTTTGAATTTTGTATTTTTAACGAATCTTATCATATCGTATGCTTAGCGATTTTTTTGGAGATTAATCCTTAGCACAAAGATAATAGTATTCGTAAATCGAATATGAGTTTCAAACACATTTTTCCTAACTTATCGAAACCAAAGTTTGATATAGAGCTACAATTGCATACTTACCAAATATAATATATCTGAGTCATTGCATTTTAAGTGATGGTGTTTGCGTTCTTCTGAAGGTACAAACTAACAAACAATCAACCCAGTGTTGGCTTAGTCTCAAACTGACAGGTGTCTTCTTTTTAGACATTGAATGTACATACCAAATATTGCCTATCTAACTCCAATCACTTTGTAGTTTTCGTGTTAACTTATATCGAATACGCGGGATAGTCTAATGTTTTGTGAACAGATTTTACACAAAATTTGATAGTTCTGAAAATATACCAATTTTCCACCATCTGGCTCAAAGCATTTTTGAATTGTCTTTGTTGAAGACAGACAGATGGAAACTTTCCAAAAAGGTGTTTTTCGAATTCATGGAAGTCTAAAACGTGAAAATTCGTCAAAATCTCAAATTCGAATTTTTTAAACTATTACTATAGATTCTGTGGGAGAATTTATAGGTTAGTACCTATCTGGCTTTTGAACTATCACCACATATTCTCCCACCAGTGAATCGGTGATGCATAGTAGAGCGTATGGTGAGCGGGTGTGAGTTGTTGTTGGTGATGTTGGCTTCTGTTTCTATTGCACGTGACGACTTTTGCTGCCCGTAAAGGGCGCCGCAATAGCTGTACGAAGGTTGCTTATTCTGGGTCACGGTTAAATAACCCTAGGACCGAGGGGCGAATTCGCAATGTTAGGATTCTTAGCCGAGTAACATAGCCACTAGACAAAAGTAATTACTCGTGTCCGGAGGTTGTTATTTGGCTTAGGAAGCTTTCACCACATTTCTTTAAACTACATTTGCGAGAAAGTAAAAATAGACTTTTATTAAATCTTAATTGGCCAAATTCCATGGGATAACTGTATATATGGGAGAAACAACCATCCAAAATGTATCGGATATGAATGTCACTCATGTTTTTTAAAAGCTTTTCATGATGTATTTATTAATGAATGCTTACTTAATACGATGTTTCAAAGCTTTAGCCGCACATATACGAGATTCGATTGAAATATTCAAAAGAGAATATGCTTCTGTCAGTGCTTATGAAAATAAATTTTTTTTACTCGAATTATTTACTGTTTTGCATTTACTATTTATGCGGGAATAAAGTGAACTAATGACCACCGCCTTCATCACTTTCAGTTCCAAACTCGTATCGCATCACTGGTAAGTTGGACCTTCGGGCTGTTGTAGATGTCATGTTATCCTTTTTATCTTTATTGTTTCTGTTTGTCTCATTAGCTGTTTTATTTCTTGGTTTGTTTTGATGACACCGGTTTTTTAAGGCAGAAAGATGGAGAGCAATTGTGTTTGAGTGATTTAGTGTGTGAGGTTTGAATGAATGGACAGAGTTTGCGATTGAACCTACACTCTTACTCCGAACCTCGACTTGAAAAACTATCGCCAAATGTAACAAAATATTTTACACGATTGTTTTATTGATTTCAAATGACGATATTTTAAGACGGAGCATGTATTTTGACCCATTGTCAAATTTGAGGACGACATTTTAATTATTCTGAACTGTATGCTACTCTAATGTGATAATTCATAAGACAATTGTGAATATTTTCTAATTAAACCAGATATTTTTTAAAAAATAAAAGTTTACTTGTTATGTATAGGAAACAATACCAACAACATAAAAACTGAGATCCATGCTCTTAAAAACAGCCGGTAGATGTTCTTGTAACATTTCGCATACTAAAGATTGGTTGATTTGCGCATTTATATTAGGTTGGGGAAAAAGAAATCCCTTATTATTATATAGCCATCTACCGAGAAAATAATAGATTTCTTTTTACATTATTTTCAAAAATTTCATATGGAAAGAAAATAATGGAAAGAAATCCATTATTTTCTCGGCAGATGGCTGTAAAATAATAATGGATTTCTTTCCCCCAACCTAATATATGATGATCTGTTTAACAAAAATTTTATCATAAATTAAAATAACATGAGCCGCATACACATAAGATAGAATTGGAAATTTCAGAAAAAAATTCATTATTCGATAAGCGTGGATGAAATGCAATTGACGCTGTATTGTGGCATTTTTTTTGCATGTAATTTCTTGAATCAATTTTTCCTAATATATGTTATTTTTATGAGAATAAAGTTTTAAAATAGTACAATAGATTGATTATTTCATGGCATCCATGCATTAGATTAAACAATGCTTGTATGAACGTTTGCAATTTTATATTTCTATGTAATTTTTATTTTTGCACGACTTTATTTTTTGTTTCATTTTATTTGCAGAACTTTGAATCATCCCATAATAAATATTAAATATTTCAAAGTTTTATATATCTTCGGATATATTTACCTCCAACTTTACTTTATTTCAGTGCCGATATACATAACATTCCGTAGTGAAACGACTGGAAGTTTTATTGCCAGAGTCCATTTGTCTGATTGATTCTGTCGATTCAACCCCGCTGAAACTGGCATGTTTGCCACGCGCATCGAATGACGGAATTTTTAATATTTAAACTTGTAATTTAGTGACATGGTCGAGTAATTTGAAATGTGAAAATCATTTAGAAATTTTTCGGTACCTCAAGTGTCAATAATGCTATTAGAAATTTGGAATAAAAAATTAACTTTCAAAACAGCATATTCCATCTAATTAAAAGATTGCATAAATTTGTAGTAAAGTGTTGACTCATTAGCTAAGACTTACTTTCGGGCTAAATTTTTTGGGGGGAGAGGGGGAACCACTCAAATCGTCAAAGATCCATTTTGTGTTTGGATTTACTGCACATAAATCAGTCGTGTTGTTCAGAAATTTGCATTAACCGATATCAAAGGTCATCCTTGTCATTGCATCTGTTCTGAAAATAAAATCTTGTTCCAGTATCGTTCTGGTTGCTTCAACAGGTGAAGCTAATGTTAAGAGCTACTTTATAAACAGTTAAAAATAGGCATATACATCCAATTGGAAAAAAGTGCTCTAAGTGACGTTAAGATTTTGATTTTATGGTAGTGTTGGAAAAAATGGCAAAAAATAAATTTTGAAATGAAATCTTTTGTCCTCTTAGTCATGTTTGGTAAAATATCGCTATTAAATATTTTTTAAGCAAGCAAGCAAAGAAAAGTTACACGTTTTAGTAACAAAAACTCAACCGAATTCTGAAACATTGAATTTTATTGTTTCAATCCGAGAAAGAACTTATGTTGTTTTTCGAATCTTTCTTGACAACAACCATTGAAATGGTCTAAAAAAATTTTAAAATGATCATTTCAAAGTTCTATAACTCATCCAATTTTGGTTGTAGAGTGGAATTCATTTTGTATAAATGTTTGAATATCAAGATTATAAATGTTTTGTATAAATGTTTGGACATCAAGAGTATAAATGTTTTGTATAACTGTTTGAATATCAAGAGTATAAATGTTTTTATAAATGTTTGAATATCTTTCTGGTATAAAGGTAGCGCGTCATCCTCGTGTTCTGGGAATCCCGGTTCCGGCATGGTTGTTCTTCTGTGTTCTATCTGTGAGATGTGTGCATGTGCCCCCTTTTAAAAGCGGATGTGCGAGCAAATGGATAGCTAAGTCGAACTCTTGGCCTTATTTGGCGCTACTTCAAAAACAAGAAGCTCTCCTTTCGGCTTAAATCTGCTGCTGTATCAGCAGGGGGCTTATTAATAGCAAGTGTCATAAGTAACAACAACATATCAAGAATATTTTACTTTTTTGTAACTAACAAGACTATATAAGATGTTTAATCTTCTAATTGTTAATTAATTGATTGAAATGATATAAAATGTAAATTCTTCATGTCATTTAACTCGTTGAATTCTTGGTGACTTGCTCGTGGTTTTCACATAATACCTTATTGAACCAAACCATATGGCTAACTAGATTACCCCCTTCTCTACTATAGTTAATAGTTCGATCATTAGGTGAGAGTCGTGGCAGTAAACGTGTTGAGGCGTTGTTTTTTTCCCATTTGGAAGTATATATTTTATCTAATGATTTTTTTAAAAAAAATATTTTGCGTGTAGGAATTAAAATGGTTACTGGTATACTGCAAGAAAGATTTTTGATTAGTTTTTAAAGCTTGTTACTGATTTATTGGCGCGCTTGTAAAAAAGTCCATGCACTTGTTTCGGGTTTAGATTTTTTTTAATCAGGAAATATTTTTTTCTACATTAACACTTTCAACTCTAACGACGAGATATCACGTCTTTCAGATACTTCCATTGATATTTGATTTTTGTCTTTTCATGGAGTTTTTATCTAATTCATCCTTAGCATTGAACGCGTTAAGATTAAAAAATAATCTTTTTTATGGTACCAATTTAATTTTCAGTTTTTTCCAATTTATTTGGAAGTATCTGAGAGACGAGATATCTCGTCGTTAGAGTTGAAAGGGTTAAACCTTGAAAACAAGTTTAGTTTTTCGATGTTGATATTCTTCCTTAAACCAAATCCTACCAAATCTTGTTCATTGACATATAACTCGATTTTCATTCATCGTCATAGGCTTTCCTTGTTTTAATTTCTGCACATGTGAGAAAAATATTTAAACGAAAAGTAAATTCACATTTATTAAATAAACTGAATTCTTTGATTTTCACAAAAGACTTCCATTTATATTTTGCCTTTACGAACAAGATGCATATTTCACTGCCTATAAAGGTGATAACTTTACAAATAAGATTGTTTTGAAAAATATGATTATGAGTCAAAAAACAAACAAACCTATGAGCAAATTTTGGGAAATACTGAACTATCGTGATGATAACAATGCTTACCTAGAAACATCAAGCATTGTGAAATTTATCAACGTGGATTGCAATGGAATGCTTTGTTTTCAAGATAATTTATTTTATCACGGATACGCATGTTTTTTCTTTATGGTAGTAGAGTGGAAAAAACATGATAATTTTTGGGTTTTTGTAATGTTGGTTATCTTTGTTGTGCTCCTGCGAAAATAGCCATTTTCAAAACAAAAAACCTTTGGAAAAAGAACACTTTTTGTTGTATCTAGCTAAAATCAGATTTAAAGAAAGGGGTGGAGGTACCCTATTTAGCATTCGAAGTTTTTCGGGTTATGTATTATTTTTGCAGCTCTACGATTTATTTCTTTAAAAAAATAAGCAGAGAATTTATTACTACAGATGATTTGTCCATGCACTTTCTTGAAGTTATAGCTTAAAAGTAAATATATTCGATGCTTTTCTTTTCTATCAAAATGTCGTATACCAAGTCACTCGGAACAATTCATTGATGCAAAATACTTGCATAGATTACCAACACTTGCTGTCACAGTGTTACAGATTATCTCTAATATATGCATTTCGGAGGCCTTTATGTCGACCAGTTTGAGCCAATATTTGAGACAGAACAATGTTATTAACAAAATCAGATACCAAATTTCATTTATCTAATTCGTTGTGTTTTTGAATTATTGCATTAAATATATGCGAGCGTACAGGTTGACAGACGGCCAGTTCTTGATGAATTCTATTGCAAAATTTGATTCTATTTTAGACTTTAGATCTGTCAATTACTTATCAAATTTTATTAATCTAGCTCTTTATCCTGCGTAGCTATCGCTTTTACTTGCTCTCAGTTAGATTGCAAGACACATTTTCTATAGACGTTTTTCGTCTCGAATTGATATAGGAATTTTGCCTTTAATTTATTTACCAAATTCCATCCATCTTGCTCAAGGCTTTATTGAGTTTTATATTTAAAACTAAAACTTGGAAGATTCGTCAAAATCTCGAGATCAGATCTTGACTATTATCGTACTTTCTCTTTATGGACTTCCTTACATGAGAAAGTGAAATTGAGAGAGCGAGATTCGTTCATGCATCATCGCGCTCTTTGCACGCGCGCGCTTGATGCTTCTGAGCATTACTGAACCAGATACCGTCTATCAGCTGTCGCTATGACGTAGAAGGGGTAGCGGGAGAGTAGAAGAGGCCCCGCCAGCACCGGCGCCCGACTTTATGATGCATGGGGCTCTGCTGAGGACTGTCAGTTTCATTATCGTCCTTCGTCACCAGTGACTGCCCTGTAATTGTAGAGGGTGACTCCGTGCCATTGAAATGTTATTATTTCTGGCGTGATTTGTTATTGGTTCTTTTTTTTTCGCGTCTTGATAGTTCTGCGCCGGAGGAGATCGAGTTGCAGGATTTGTTGTCTCGGGATTTCTTTCGTTTTGTTTCAGACTTGAGAAGGGGGAAAAGAGAGAGATGAGGTGAAAGTTCTCGAGATTGATCTGGGTGTTCGAGATGTAAAAATGAAGAATATTGATGGAATATTTGGTTGAAAAGTCGGTAGGAACGCTTCGTGTGTCAGTGTATTCTCGTAAGTTTTTTCTGATCCAAAATATGGTTGTTAGAATGATTTAAGGATCAGATGTTATGTGTGTTGGGAACAAACTACCTTTTTGATTAATATATCACAGTGAAAGAAATATGAAAGTATCATGACATTATTTAGTTTATTTATATCAGCGTTCCGTTTTAAAGCAACACTAGGACTCTTTGAACGGACCTCGGGATTTTCAACCGCGGTCAGATGACGGAGACGACACCTGAGCTGGAACCCCTTCTCCAAACTTCCTTACCCCACTAGCAAAAGGACGTTTCATTCTGACAGATTTAACGTGCATCAGAACACAATGGTTTTCGATGGAATTGAATCTCGAACCTGAAACCCCCGAGGCCAAGACCTTATCACCTGGTCACAGCGGCCCTATGACAATATTCAACACAATTTTCTTATAGTACACGAACTATTGCGCTCATTTCAGCGAAAATTAATCGAAACATACTATTGCGTCTCAAGTAACAGTCGTCAAAGGCAGTGATGAAACAGTGGGTAGGGATACACATGCTCCGATTATTGTGTAGTTTGTTACTTTTGATGCTCTGATATAACGAGGTGGCAAAAATATAATACCCTGGATCCTTATACTTTTATTGATGACCGCAACTGCCTAAATAATTATATAAGTTTTTTGGGGACATTTTGGCTGGGGTTACCTGGTGGTCACCTCGACCCAAATGTTCCCCAAAACCTGGTGGTATCTCGACCTCGGAACAAGAGGGTTTCGGGTTCGACGCCCGATTCCTCCAAAAAACCGTTGTTTAAGCGGGTCTGATGTGTGTTAAATCCATCTGGATCTGCCATCCTCTCGCTAATGTGGAAGTTTGGAGAGGGGATTGTCACTTCTGGAGTTGTCCTCTTCATTTGACCGCTGTTTAAATTTATGAAGCCCGTCTCAAAAGAGCCCTAATGTTGCCTTAAAACGGAACGTCAATATAACTTAAAAACAAACAAACTGTGGGGGGGACATTTATTTACTTTACGTTATTTACTGAAAATCTTTTTCTCTATATTCACATTTAATGAAAGCTAGTTAACCTTTCGCACTCCGAAAAATAATTAGATCCAAAATTATTCACCTAATACAAATATTTATTGCTATGAAAAATAAATACACATAATTCTTTTAAGTTGCATATCTTTGAAAAATTAATCTACATATTTTAACCATTATGTAGGCGTTTTTAACTATTTGAAAAAGGAATAAATAAAACGTCAAAAGGATGCACCGTCTTGAATGGCGAGTCAGAGGCACCATCGGAGTGCGAAGGGTTAACAATGTTAGGATGGAGATACAGTGATGAAGTGTGAAATCAGAAAAGTTATTACATGTATGAAAATGGGGGATACAAGCTATATCTTCAGTGAGCGATTATGTTTTTCACTGCGTTTTTACACCATTATGGCATTTTGAATGCCTTTGTCACCTTCATTCTTGAATTTTAAATTAAGAAAAAAAAAGCAAGGAATTTATCAATTGCAAATAAATTGTTGCATATTAGTCTTTTGAAATAGATTCTGTGCTTAATAGTTTATACTAATATATTTGGTGTCAATTTGACTAAGATCAAAATGTGGAATTTCGTGTGTTTAGGTATTTGTTTTAACAAATCTATAATTAAGTTAAAACAATAATTAATATCGGTACTTAAGTTAAAACATCTGACATAGCGTAATCTGCTACTAGAATTGCATTTGTAGTTGGAACTACGTTTACTAGAATTTTCATTAGTTGTTCGCTACAAGATTTGAAATGGGAAAGCCTTTGACCAGGAATTAAAAAGGTTATTAAAATAATTATCCTCTCATAAATTTTGTAATAACACTATATTAAAAACCTTAATTTTTTTAAATTTGTATTTGTGGAATTTTTTGACTGGAATTGATGTATAATGAAATCATGGAAAGAATTATCGGTAAATGTTCTGAAATCGACCTTACAGTAAATAAGATAGCATTGAAGTAATATAACGATAATTTCCGAGATATCTTATTTGTGTTGACGATTACCGAGGTTCGTCCGCAGTAATTCACACGCAACTCTCATGTATGCTAATATAGCAAATCAATTAATCATCAAATATCTTGTATATTGTTTTTTCTTTTATTTTCATAAAAAATGCTTTTTGTCTTATGTAATTCCACTTCTAAGTACTTATTCTAATTTTATACAGAATTTGAAACATTTGCGCCCAAGCAACGATAGTTTTTATGTTATTATGAACCTTTAAACTTCCGTGATCGAATACAATTTAGGCGAGCATTTTGCTGTGTCGCCATCTATCTTCAGTAACATTAACGAGATATTATTAATCTTCTCTTTTTAATGTGGAACCGTATAATATAAGATATAATTATTACGTAGCATTTTCAAGATAGTTTTAGAAAAAAAATAAAAGATTAAAATGAAATCTGCTATGCATATTTCATTGTCAGAACCTAATTTCTTAAACCGTGCAAGTTAAATTATTTTATTCGTTTCAATTGTTTCATCGAATATATATATATATATAT
>JAOUZG010026324.1:503904-516340 GCA_026289955.1 Argiope argentata | reverse complement strand
TTTTTTTCTTCTTTTGACAAAATTAAGGTTTGATTTAAACTATGTTTCGATTGCTTTGTGATAAACCATATTGGATATGCACTGTTGTAACTGGTTTCAAAAACACCAGTATCAAGAATAAAACACGATATCTTGATCTGAAAAAGGAAACAAAATTGCAGATTAGATTTTTTTTAAATGTGTTATGTAAAGCAACAAGCAAGGCCATGCATCCCATTTTTCATATTTTCTTCAACTAAATTTGTATGTCCTTCACCTTATTGGCTACTTTTATTTGCTTCATGACTGGTTAGTTGAATAGGAAATAAGCGAAATTAAAAGGTACCTTCTTCATTTGACCTTGAAGAATGTCCTTGGATTAAGACTTCCTGTTTAGTTTAGTTTGATTTTTTTTTTAAAGAATAGCGTGTCATAGACGTACGTTTAAGTTTAAAAGTCAAGAAAACTGCTAAATAGTTTAGTAGATTATAAATTATAACGAAAAGAAAAAATCAGTTGAAAAGAAGCATGCACATTAGAATCTAAGACATCGGAAAGGGGATGAGGAAGGAATAAAAAATTAATTATGTTAAAGTATAAAATAATTAGTGGTGCAGTAAATGAATATTTAGTTGAAGATAGCGGCGTTGCAGAAGTGAGTTGAACTGCTGTTGTCATTGATTGACGCTGGATAAAATAATCTACGTCTCTCTTGAAGACCAACTTGTCTATCGAATGATTTGGAGGGAAATCATTTACAAGATATCCCTAAACGGCTTCTGATATCCCGGAAATTTCCGTTTGGGAATGGAAAGGAAATGTTCAATTTCCTATAAAACATTACTCTTTTAAGGCGGTACTTGAACTGGAAATTCACTTTGAAAAAGGAAAACATTCGAATTGATTCATGGAATTTAAATTGAGCGGGAATATTTTAAGAGCCCTATATCTAGACATTTTAAAACTTTTTTGAAAATTAACTTGATTTGTTTCATGTTTGTAGGGATGCTGTAATATATTTTTCACTCGCTTTCCAATTTTCGGAGCTCAGAAAATTTGCATAATTTTATATATTTGATGGCAATGTATAATTTTCATATTTGCAGAACTTGATTATCAGTTGGTAATTTTGATTGCTTCTTTCTTTTTGCTCAAGAATCATTCTGTTGATTGTATTGCGCTTGAATGATAAATTTATGTAAATTCAAAAACATAATATTACAATGTCTTTAAACTGTCACCAGCTAGATTTGAAAATATTGAGTGCCAGACGGTAGCTTGGGGAAGGATGTCATTTCCTCGCACACACTCCTCCACCCAAAAAACATTGAATTAATATAATTTATACTCAATTGTAATATGAATATATTAGTTTTATTACTAGTTACAGTGTGCATATATATTTTATATATTTAAGGAATGTCAAATAAAAATGTAAATTTATATTTAATTTTAAATTAATTTTTGATAGGTGTGTGGCGTTATGATATTTCGAAACTATATTGCTGCTTTGAGAATTTGTTTTATTATCCGGACAAAAAATTAAAAACAAATTATCTACCGATTTCGATATTTCTGAAGAATATTCTCTAATTATTGAAGATTAACAGTTCAAATGTGCTGCATTATATGTTGTTTACCACTTTAAGGACAAGTCTAGACGAGTGAACGAATTTTATATAATTATAATTATAGATTAATAATTCCCTTCTAATTGGAAGAAAAACGTAGAATTCCAAATTCTCCCCACACAATTAAATTCTTAATCTACTCTTAATGACCTTCAGTTTTGAAAGTGTCCTTTAACTATGCGCTTGAGTGTTTGATGGAGGGCAGACGACTTTTTAAAGCTCATAAAGGTTGCCATATGTTTTATCACAAAACCTATTTGATTACAAAATCTGTAATGCACACGTTGTATATGTTCTGTAACTTTTAAACTTATTTCAATTACTAGGATGTTATTAAGTCATTTCGAATGATGTACTACTTTAGTTGTCAAGCTGTTTTCTTTTCATTTTGGCAATTCGGAATTTTTTAATGCATAATTTTCAAGAATGCTTTGCAGTATCAGAATGGAAAATTTATTAATTTACATTGTTCCATCAAATTAACAATTCTAGTGTTTTTTATGCTAAAAACATGAACACAAAATCAGTTGTAATTCTTGCTATATAGAAATTCCTTTTGTTGTAATAAAATATACTCCATTTTTATTGTTTCACTTGTTTTTAATTCCAATTCTCTTTATTACTTCAAATAAATTTACTTTTTAGATAGTTTAACTATTTTGTATTTGTAGTATTAATCTTAGGTCTTGCTTTCAATTTGTGTTTCTCTTCATATCAAGATAATCATTTTTGATATCTATGCTGTTCTTTTATTTGTTAATACTGACCTTTTATGACCAGTTAGTGAGTCGATATTGGCGATTGCTAAAATATTCAATTAATTATTTTATACTGCCTTCTCTTAATGATGTTCACATCAAATTATTTTTAAACTTCAAATATGATAGACATGTAACATGTATTATTTTAAACACCTTACATCATTCTGTTTATTGTGCTATGCATCTCATGCACTTTCCATAATCATAAAGAGAACTTTAATTTGAAACCGAAATGATTAAACTGCGAAGAATACAAAAATTTCCCCAGAAAAATCTATTTAAAAATGATAGCGTTGTTAATTTTTTCTTCTTTGCCTATTTTTAGCTGAACTTAATAATGAATATAAGAAGACCTCATTTTACCAAAAGTATACTCAAAGCAGAAACTTACTCGTCATGCAACCATAAAACATAGTTTCGTATCTATTGCACCAACAATGAAAGGAGAATCTTGTGTGAAATATTTGTGACGATGATGAAAACAATCCGAATGTCTTCACAGTTTGAAATGTTTTATTGCAAAATATAAGTTTTAAATTTTTTTAAAAATATTAATAAAAACTAGGTAAACAAGTGTACATATATTAGATTCACTCTTTTGAGAATATACTTTTTTGGATTTGAAGATAGTCTAAAGTGATCCGATGACTTTCTTTTTCTTTAGAGAGGATAGTCCACAGTTTAGTAGTTTGTTCGAGACTTTTTATCATGCCAGAACATGACGTTTTGGGGATGAGGTTTTTGGCGTCAAAAATCCGTAGGCGAAAAATAAAAATTTTATTATCTGCACGAGCATCTCAAAAAAATCGACTTTTAATAACGCGTTGCCATTGCATTTACAAAAATTCTGATTAAAAAAAGTTACTGATTACAGAAAATAAAACCTAGAAAAATGTCAATTGGAGCACACGATTATATGAAATGAAATAAACAGGAAATGTGATACTTTTATGAACAATTAATGCGAGACAAAGGTTTTTTGGATCGTTTGCAGTACTAAAGTGACTCATTCAATGAAACAATGAAAATGAATAAAAATATAATTTAATTTGCTCGTGATGCTTGGTCGTTCAAGAAATGATGATCTGACATGATACATTGAAATATGCATAGCAGATGTTATTAAAAATTTTTTCATTAATAAAAGTAAAAATGGAAAATAAAACTCTAAAAGGAAATTCGGAGGATTTTTTAACGAACTGTTCTATTGTTTTTATTCATATTTTCTTTGAATGCATATCAAATGAGTATTGTAGTATTCTTTTTTCACAAATGGTAAAGGAAAATCATTACACTATTTTTTAAAGAAATGTATCTTTTTCTGAATAAGTGAACATATTTCAGAGGTTGCTGTAAAAAAACATTCATTTTACATCTGGATTGACAGATTTCAACTTACGGGAATGAAGTTACATTTTCATTGCGCAGCCTTATTTCAATCCTGAACCAATGGAGTCGAAAATTTCCGGAGGAAAAAGGGGGAAATAAATTTTTGATGCGATTTTTTCTCGAGTGCCATCAATCATTTTTTCGCACTGAGCATTTTGTCCACACTGCTCGTGAACGAAGAGTATCATTTTTTATATCCGCCTTCGACCCCTACAATTTTTTAAAAATCAATCGCGTGACCTGAGGCTCTTCATTTCGTGCAGAAGCAGTGTGACCGAAAACCATAAAATGAGAATTTTTGAAGGAAGCGGCTACCAGCTCTTTTTCCACCTGGCTGTGCAATTTTTTTCTTTTCCCCTGCTTGTGAATGTGTGGAAAGGTTCTTCCTTGGTGGCCAAGTTTTTTTGACCCCCTTCCCCACCTTCCACCTTTAAAGATAAAGACATTCTTGTCGACCCTAGAGCATGGTTGGTTGAATGCTTTTGTGAGGTATGCTTTGTTGTCGCCGCATTTTGAATGGTAGCCATTTGAAATAAACCTTGGGAAAATGGCGTGTTTTACGATGTGAAGAAATGGTTATAGTCGTTGGAGATAATCATAGGTGCAGTGGACTATTTTTGTTGAGAACAATGAAAACAAGTGAAAAAATTGAATTTTTATTCCTCGGTATGTATAGATTATGCGTACATATAATTCAAATTTTATTTATAATATTTGTTTCATTTATCAATTTTTAATTTTTTTTATGTATGAAGTGCAAGATAGAAGGTACCGTAATAGCCAAAACAAACGACATTGATATTTTGATCAATATCCATACTCCATATCATTCAAAAGGATCAACATCCTTTTTGAAATTCTATTTGTGTATGAACTTGGTAGCTTCTAAATGAAACAAGCTACATTAATGCAATTTATTTTTAATTTAGTCGTTAAGCCTTGATTATATGCCTGCTTTCAAATTTGGGATGGGACTTCTGTAGAAAGTTATATTCTTTTCCATTTCGCGTTGACTAAATAATTAAAAAGAGTCATTGATCAAATATATTAATTTTTTTAATTATTGAAATTGGATTTCTTATTGTGCGTGTGTGAATGTAATCCGTGATATAGAGCTAGATATATGAATGATAGTTAGGTATTTTTTAAACCAAAATTTTAGATCTACTTCAGATTGTGGTATTGCAGGCTAATGTGACCTATAATGTATTCTTTAATGCAATTTTCTTTTATTTTTCTTCTTGAATGCCGACTTTTGTCCAGTCTATAATGTGTTTTACCATTTAGTTCTCTATTTTCCTTCAGTGCCCATTCGCGTTGTTCATAGGGTAACTTAGCTTATTTTGTTTACATTTGGGTAGAAATATACTTCTAAAATTAATTTTAAAAATTCTGATTGGAATTTTATTGTGAACTATTTAATTGTAAACAATAAATAGGAACTAATACGATACACTTTTCTTGTTCAAAAGTTAAAGTTGTAACTATTCCAGAACATTTGGTCATTTAATTTACTCTTGCTCTATGGATTAATTTTAAATGAGAAAAACCTACTTTTTTCGACAACAGATGGCGACTCAGAAGTTGAGATTTAAGAATTGTCATCGATGGAGGATGGAAATGAGCGGAGATACGATTTACGTTACAGGTGGTGGGGTTCTTACATTTGGCAACGTTATCGCCATACAGGGATTTCTACTTTTGCCTGTAGTAGGTACAACTCAGGAATTCATTGATCGGGTATTGATTAAAATGTATATTGTTTCAGGAGGAAAATGCTATTGGATTCCTCACACTACAGTTGATTTTGTTTTCACGTGACGTCATTCCTTTTCGGTTCGAGTGCCCTTGGATAAGTATTATATAATATGCCTGACGCGAGTTAAACGGATCATCCTAGTAGGACTTGTGTAATAATTGGGCGAAGTAGGCAAGTGATCTACAATTTAAAACGCCCACGATATATTTTTTTGCAGTATTTTTCAATTTATTTTTGGGATTCTACTTAATCAAAAAACAAAGCAATTGAACCTACTCAAACTGCTATTTAAATTAATGGAATGTTTTTTTTTTCATTTCTTATTATCATTTGCAGCTTTTGCGTTATGATATTTTATAATCCTAAAAAATGAGTTACTATATAATTTTAAAAAAAAGTGTTCTACGATTCTTAAATATTATTTAGATTGTGGTAAGAAAATTGTTGATATATTGTATATAACGAACTTTTTAGCAAGCTAATTGCCATTAAGTGTTTTTCAATTTCAGATTTCTCAAAATTTGCTAATTGAAATAATTCACATAAAGACTGAATTAAAATCGATAAAAAAATATTTCCTTTTGAAATTTCGGTGGTGATACGGGGTCCTTGAAAGTTCAAATAGCCTTGCTTTTTAGTTTTTTAGAAGTTTATCAGAGCGAAATAGCTTTTCAAAAACCTTTTATAGGCTAAAATAAAATTTTACGAAGACCCCTAACTTTATATCCAATATTATATTTATTATTAAATATAATATTGAAAAACGTAATTCTTATATGTAGCGCAACGAAGATTTTAAACCTTTATGACCTTTTTGGAACTGCGGAAAAATATATGTACATTCAAGGTCTTACTAATTCGTAAATTACTGATTCAAGTCAAAGTAAACGGAAGAGGAAAATCTAGAAAAGGTAGATAAATTATTTATTCAGCTGTATTTAATTTTATATAAATAACTTTTTAATAATTATAATAAACTAATAAATAATAATATGTTATTTTAAAGATTTCAATCCATTTTGTTATTATAATAGGGCTTTTCTGGGACAGACCCCGCTATGTCCATCATCGGATGTCACATTGGAGTCGTTAACTCATTATTCAAACTTCCACATCATTGTGAGAGCGTTCGGCTTCAGATAGTAGATGATTGAAAAGTATAAAGAATTTGATTTGATGATAATAAAAGCCGTTCTTCTGATAAATTAAATAAATTAGCGAATGAACTTCATCAGAGTTATCTTTAAAAAGGAAGCAGAGGTGAGATCAGAGTGAGGCTTCCTTCTGTTAATAACAATTCAAGCGGAAAGCTACGAACGACTTTATCAGCAGTAAACGACATGATGCATATTTCTATCCATCTTAAAACTATTAGAAGTCGGCGTATCTTCGTCACAAAAATACTGTGCCCTTCATTTCATAAAATATTTTGTCAAAATTTAACACTAATAATCTATTTATTTTAGTTTGGTTACCTTTCAATGAAACTTTAATTATCAAGTAAAAGAGGAGAGACTAGAAATTCTGACTTCTTGACCAAAATATTGTGACATTAAAATTTTTAGATTTCAATTATTCTGTCTTGATCGATTACTTCGGTCGTTACATGCTGCATGAATGATTTTTATATCGCACTACAGATGCCAAACAAATGGTTGTCTAACGATATATTTACTTCGAAAAGCAATATATATTTTATCGTCTTTGTTTTTTATAATACTATTTCGGTTCCGATTGTAAATCAAGCTTATAAATTCTTAAAATTATATAGAAATATGTTAAAGACGTTGTTTCATATAAAAATTGGGAACATGGGACTTGGCTATAAAGACCACGTGTTATTTGAAGTTTCCATATTCAAATTCATTCCCCGAAATGTCTTATGCTTCGTAGTATAGCGAATAAATATGAATACTCTCATTGTCGAACGAAGTTTCTTTCTTGAACACGCCACATAAAATTGGCCATGAGAAAAATAATTATTTTGTAAATCTACACCAGCTAATTTTAAACTCTGCCATTGTGCTTTATTGATTGTTATCGCAAAGCAATTTCTAATTGAAAACTGCAATCGCTTGAATTTAAAATGATAACCTGATGTAATCATAGATTTTTTTGGAATGAGTAGACTTTCACCCTCATACTTTCCTGTAAAAATTGTGGCTTCGATAATGTTTCTCCGCATAGTTTTTACTTATAATCTTGTGCCATTACACAATTTTAGAACATTTATATCGCGCAACAACATTATTGGTGCACCAATCTTCAGATAAAGAATATGAGGTGGTATTTCCATCGGATTAGAATAGTGAATAATGTCTTCCACTTCCGTAACTGTATGCATAGATCTATACTTGATCTCTTCCGTTGTTAGTTTTTCTAGCTGGAAGGCATCAATCCTATCAGATTTTTCGTTTGTTGGAGTCAAAATCGCTCTTTCTTTCAACCACAACCAACTGTCGATTGCGTTATGCTGAATATTTGGGTGCATTCTATTAGTCCAATTTATCAAATCGCCCACAATATAACAGAGGTTTTCCGGAATATTTATCTTTCCTTCTTCGGGTATATTTCCGTTACTGATATATATATCCATCAATAATTCTGAAAATTCTTTTTTTTTCAAAGTCATTTTGAAGAGACACCCTCTTATTAACTTTTTAAGGTAATACTTTTATTTGAAGGCATAAAATTGAATATTTAAAAGCAGCTTTAATTTCATCTACGCAGTGTCCCTCGTGGTACAATAGGTAAAGTTTGTCTAAAGTCTCCGGCTAAAAGAACAGTTAATCCATCTATCGATTGATTACTACCTCTAATGTCCTGTAATGTCCGATTGAAAGCCTCAACTCCTTTCTTGTGGGCCATAGTATCTTCGTCCCATACTATAATTTTTGTTTCTCTGAGGACATGCGCCATGTCACTTTGTTAGGACGATATTACAAATGAGATTCTCTGAACGATTGAAATCGAGAAATAGCTTAAAAGTTAGGTGCGCCGTCTTGCCACCAGCAATCAACGTTTCCGAAATCCCTGACGAAGTTACAGCGATAGCGACATTTTTTGCCCTCCCAATTTTAGCTAGCGAAATATTGATTAAGAATATTCTCCCCAGTGCCAAGAGGAGCATCGAAGAAGAATAAATACTTGGAATTAGAAACAATACTGTTTAAAATTTCGCCATAAGCTTATTTTTAATCATGATTAAATTTCAAAACACCTTCAGAGAATACGTTAATCAACTGATCTACACCGTAAGCAAATTCACTCATATGCTGACGTCTGTTGATAGTGGTGCTTTTCTCTCTCATAGACTTTGGTAGTGTGACAATGACTTCCTTGATATTGTTGTAACAATATTTTTGAGAAGGATAAGACATTGGTTGTAAACAATAGCAACAACCAGTTCAACATTTCACTTTCTCTCTCTATTTGTCTTCAAATATCTTCAGGCAAACTTTCTCGGTATTTTTCTCACAATTTTATCACATATCCTTCTTGAAAGAAAACCAACATAATCGCTAATAACTCTCTAATTTTATATGGAAAATCTCAAGTCGAAGCTTCCTCTAATGCACGATCCAAATGAGTATCGTCTTCCAATAATCGAATTGCTCTGCAAGCTGCCTGAAAAGTTGAATGCTCTACTCCCTTTATAGTTTCCAAGGCTTTGAATGAAGTAGGATCACGAATCTCATGTAAAAGAAGGCTTTCATGTAAGGAATAGTAATAGTACTCATCATTTTTGGGATGGACAGTATACATTCTACCCTTCACACGATCTTTTTTATATTCCTGGAAAAAATGCCTCGACCTGCTGCCTTTTTCTCCTAATACCGGGTGTTTCAAAAATGACCGGTATATTTGGGTGTGTGTGTGGGGGGAACTAAACGGGATGCGATAGAAATACACCATTTGTAGCAATATGCTTGGGAGAACAGTAAATCTTCAGGCAGACAAATTTGCAAAATTAGTTACAGTTTTAGGCAACAGATGTCGCTGCACTGTAGAAAAATCTAAACTATAATATTTTCCAAATATTCACCACGCACAGCATTAATATGGCGTAGTCTCTGAACGAAATGAGCAGAAATCCGTGTAAATATCTCAGGTGAAATGGTTTCACATGCAGAACAGATGTATTGCTCCAGTTGTTTAATTGTTTCTGGATTGCGGCGATTTACTTGGTCTTTCAAGTGTCGCCACAGAAAGAAGTCACAGGGGTTCAATAGGGAGGCCAATCCACGCCGCTTCCTGTATGCGTGGGATAGTCCAAAGCAATCACACGATCATCGAAATGTCCGTTCCGGAACTTGGAGACGTCGACCACGTGCTCTGTGGCTGGCTGCCGTACTTGGTCGTCCTACCTTTCCAGCTTGTTCGTCCTTCAGATTTCCAGTCCGTTGAAATTTTTCAAACAGATCCTTTATTGTATCGCTTTTCGGTTCTTTGGTTACATTAAACTTCCATTCAAAACTTCGACTTGTTGCAACAACACTGTGTTCTAGGCGGTGGAATTCCAACACCAGAAAAATCTTCTGTTCTAAGGAATAAACCATTTTTTCACAGCAAGCTTGCAAACTGTGAAAAGCACATACTTATAACAGAAAGACGACTTGCAAAATGACGAACTCAGATTGCGATTCCTTCTATATATTAAAAATCGCCCGCAGCGACATCGATTGTTGTAAATTGTAACTAATTTCGCAAGTTTGTCTGACTGAAAATTTACTATTGTCCCAAGTATATTGCAACACATGTTGTATTTCTATCGCTTAGTTTTTATTGATTTTTCAAATATACCGGTCATTTTTGAAACACCCGGTAAATTCATTTCTTCTGCAAACGTAATAACCTGGAACTTTCCGATGTAAAAGAATTTGCGCAAAGCTCTTAATTTACAAAGGTAGAAAACCTCATAAGATTTGTTTTTGTAGGATTTGGGATTTTGCTTGCAACATTCTCTACTATGAAATAAACTCTGGCCATTTTCGAGATGAAAAGAAAAATGAACTATGGAGGATATCTTTCATGAATGTGGAAGCAAAATATTAGCCACGCTGCTTCAGATCTACTTATATAGTTCCCTACTTAATATCTAGAAATCTCATCCAGGTTTTCTACGGTAAACGCTGCTTGATCAGAATCTTTATTTACGTACTTGCAAATGTATTTAATAGATTTACCTGAACTTCAATTCTCAACATTGATATGAGAGTTGAAAACAGGAGCTTTACAAAACAGGATTAAATGTACAACCCATCTATTGTAGATATCATTGTTAATTGCTATTCCATCATCTTCTGGAGATTGCCTTTGATACTAAGAATATCCATCTTCACCTGTTTGAGTTTCTGTCTAGAAAACCTTAAGTACTTTTTAATGCAAGCACCATTTAGCATACACGATTAGCTGAGGTTGAAGACTCGATATGGGTCATGAGTCATCGTTAATTTAATATTTTCACGAAGGGTAGGACCCTGATCGGGGTCAGGCAATTCAGCCCTTATAATATTGTCAATATAGCCGGGCCTAATTTTTTCTTCCAACCTGTGATGAAAATGGACATGGGGAGGTCTGCGTTTTTGTCATTCCACAGTATACATGTGATAGTGTTGCCAAAGATACAACTTTTTGTAAGAAGATTAATCATGTGCTTAAAATACCCTTGCTATGATATCATGTCTATCATAAGATTTTTGACTTTCACTCTAAAAATCCTCTATTTTGAACCATTACAAGTGAATGTTATAAATAAATCAGGACGTCCAAAATGTCTTACCTACGTCATAGCTTCTTGAGTTCGTTAATGCTTATAACGAGGGCCTCCAGTGAATGAAGACGTCAACACCAGCACTCTATCAAGTTCTGAACACTATTTTTGCCATAGCGTCTTTCTGCTGGATATAATTCTCCCTCCTAATTTTCTTTCATTGTTAATAAATAAATAAAACCTTTCAGTTTCTATTTTTGCATACATATCGACCAAAAAGGTGACGAAAGAGCCATATTTAATTGATTTCATTAACAACCTATAGATGTAGAACTCAGAAGCAGAGTCAATCTTATTGATAAGATCTACAATGTTGTTATCACATTTTGTAATATTTATTTATACAACAACCATCTTTCCCACGAAAAGACATCAAACGGCACTGAAGAGCATCGTAACCACGATGCGTTTAATTAATTAGTATCAATTTATTGTCTCTGCTATATAGAATCTCTCTTTTTTTTGAAATCCTCACCCACAATAAGGACAACTACTTTTATTTTGAGGAGCATTGAAACGACCTTTGTGTTCTTCAAATGATTTCTTTTATTGGCAATAGTTATACCTTAAACTCCTTTTGGTCTTTAAGAACTGAATCAATAGCGGCCTTGAAATCGAGAATATATCTGTTGTTTTCATGTAGCACTTCTGTAAATGGCTAACTTATTCTGGCTTAAAACCTGAGAAAATACCATAACGAATGTCTCGTTAACCTTCGTCGTCAACAAGAAAATATAACTGAAGAAACGAAGGTTATTGATGAGTCTTAGCCATAAGACTACCTATCATGTGGTATACCTAACTCTGGACTTTAAATGTTGGCATAAAATTTCCTCCCTTTAATTCTTTTGATTCGAATGACGTCATCTGAAAACATCCATTATACTCACGACTTGTAGAAATAAAAATGTTCTGAAAGCTGATACTTATAGTTAAGAAGATTATTTAAAGTTTCTGGCTTACACCTAATAGCAGGCAGCTGGACTTAACCACCACAACAGCAGATTCCTTGATGTTCTTTCCATTTTCTAGTGCGGCACTACAAACAGAGCAAACGTTTTCCGATACTGACGATTTCATAATTTGATTAGTCAATATTTGTTTTACTTTATTTCAATTCCTACTATTAGCTCACACTCTCCTT
>JAOUZG010026324.1:475958-503804 GCA_026289955.1 Argiope argentata | reverse complement strand
AGTTTAAATTTTTAATCGTCAATAAAATACTTTTAATCGCTAATTTTTAATCGTTAATAAATAAGTTTATTCATCCAAACAAGTTCAAGTAAATTTTTTAAAACTTGTAGTGGATGACATTTGATGTTAATACAGTTTTTTCTAAATATTAATTAATTAATTTTTTATTTTTTAATTAAAAACTAACTTTCTCGCCAAAAATCTTCATTTCGCTGCCTCCAAATAGGTAACGAATTCAGTTTGTTTTTTGCCAACGCCAATGAGATTAGGCTTAACATTGTTTTCGGCCGATAATTTTAAACGATTCTGTTTATTTTCATAATGTTTGATGCATTTTAAATCAACTATTGTTAATTAATCGATTTTTTGGATTCATTTTGTGCTTTCGAATTAAAATAATACAGAATATAGAAAATTAGAAACTTCTAATATGTACCTGAACTTATGTAGATAAACCATGCATCTTGTGTTGCCACAATCGGCTTTGAATCCTCAATTGACATTGGAATTTCTAAGCTAGTATAATTTTTTGATTAATTATATATAATAGCTGTGATCATTAGAATGGGATAGTCTGGTTGGTATGGCGTTGGATTCTCAACCCTTGGATTGCGAGTTCGAACACCATGTATAGATAGGAGAATGGAAATTCGTTTTCTATTTTGTCGCTTAATATTGTGACTCTGCCATATTTCTATACATATTTATATTAATTATAATTATTTAATAAAGAGTAACTAAAATAAAAAATTTCCTTGCTAATCTAAGTAGGTATTGATTTAGAAAAAATGTTTTTTTATGTTACTTGTATATGAAGCCAGACAAATTCTTCGAAGTCTTAGGAGTTATATATATATATATTTATTTATATCTTTTTCCGTTGTATTTAATAACAGCTGTCTGATTTACATGAGGGTTATTATTAAAGTAATTTTTTACAACTGCTTTATGTACTTCAGGACGACTTTTAGTAAATTTTTTAGCACTTTGTCTTACTTGTTTAGATCTAACTGAATTTGTGAATATCTTTTTTCCTCTTTTTGGCATTTATTTGGTTGGAAGATATCATCAATAATCGATTCACTTGCACTTGAGGAGGAGGAATTGAGACTTTGAAACTAAAACAGACGCATTTTCTTGAGGTTGAGACATTAAAAATGATACATTTACTTCATTTTGTTTCACATTATCATCACTAAGATTAACTTGAGCACAATTTGTTAATCGGACTTTTTTAGCATAAACATCAAAATGACCATTTTTATAGTTTCCCGTAAAACGTAATCTTTTTTTCCCTGAACTGCTTCACCAATAGAAGCTATAAGGCAGCCACCTTAATACACTTCGAACTGATAAGGAAATATTGTGGCATCCGCCGTGATTTCACAAATAAATCCATACGTGTATGGCTGAAACATTTACTATATTCAGTATTATTAAGGACGCCAGAGAGCATTGAGAGTAGCATTTAAACCGATTCCAGTTGTTCAACACGTAAGAAACAATAATAATTCTCATTTCATGTACCATCGTTTACGTCATCTTATACCAGCTGACCGAAATGAAACTAAACATGCTCCGTCATCCAAAAATTTTGAAAGGAGTAGGTATTCCGTTCATCAAAATATATTCAACATCCATAATTAAAAATTACTACTGAAAAATATATATTAAAATTCAGAATTATGTTTCAGTATATTTAGTAAATTCCATATAAAAATTTTGATGTGGATTTCCCATCA
This sequence comes from Argiope argentata, assembly GCA_026289955.1. Classification (NCBI taxonomy): domain Eukaryota; kingdom Metazoa; phylum Arthropoda; class Arachnida; order Araneae; family Araneidae; genus Argiope; species Argiope argentata. Next base: position 502,062 of record JAOUZG010026324.1, on the reverse strand, counting down.
GTTTCTCGTATAAATATTCATCCGAGCTCCTGACGTCACTTTACCATTGAGATGCCGTGAGTTGTGAATTTCTCATATATAATGCATTTCCGTTTATTAGGATGTTGTTCTGAAAGGCAATCAAAGGACGAGTAGAGTGTTAGGCGGCTGCATTTGATGCAGGTGCTTAATATTCATATCCACATGTAAGGGCAATTGTCCAGGTATATTTGACACCTGTTGCTGGACGCGGCAAAGGGTGTGAATTGTATGCCATGCGTTTTCAGATTTGTTTTGTGTATGTTAATGTTAAGCTATGCGTATGCTTGAAAAATGGAAAAACTTGCACTTGAAGTTATTAGGCAGTCACATAAGTCTGTGTTGTTGGGAGTTCCGATAGTTTTCCAAGAATTGTGGATCATTCTAAATTAATTACAGTTGTTAGATATCATTAAAGCTAACTGTTCGTATTTATTCGCTATTTTTTTTTTTAAATCGCTTTTGTAACCACGTTTGCTTATATGAAAGTTATTATATAAACAGTTATATGATTTATTTGAGATTTATGTTTGAGAATAGGGGAACCCTCCCCCTCAATAAAGTTTTCTCTTATCGTGTAATTTTTAATTTTATTCTTCGTTACTTAAAATATTGCCAAAGAACTTATTTTAACAAATTTAGATAGTTATTAAAAATTTGTCTGATTTTTAAGTTTTTCTTTTATGTGGAGAAAAAAAATTAAAGTAATATGATTTAAAATATAAACGCAGTATTTTTGAAGAAAATTTTTCTGTCTGCTGTTTGTTTTAGAATAATACAAAAAATATTTATCGAAACATTCGAGAAAGAGAAAAAAAAATGATTAGTTTGTCACTTGTTCAGAACAATAAAAGAGAATTTTAAAAATATGTATCGAAAAAGTGAAAATTATAAATTTCCCCAATTATATTTCCTTTATAAACAAGAATTTTCAAACACTTTCAAAAAGTATTTAATATATTTCAGTACTCAACTTATTCATTAGGAACACATTTCTACGCAGTAGTTGAAAATAACTTCATTAATTTTTAAAATTGCCTGCCTTCTGTTTACATTTTGTGCTAGGGGTGCTTCTGATTTTGTTAAGAAAAATAATCATTTGAAATATTCTTTTGCCTTATTAACCTTTAATTACAATTTAAAAATATTTCTTTTCAAATATGTTTTGTATATTTCTAATTATACAGTAATAACTAGTATGTACATACTAGTACTTATATGTATGCATACTAAAGTAGAACTAAGATATAGAGCAATTTCTTATTTCCTTCCATATATTTTGGAAGTGATTGTGTTTGGATTCATAGAAGATTAAAAACGATTTGCACGTTAGTAATTATTACTGAGGTTTTTTAAATAGCGTTTGCAGCATGCTTACTAAAAATGAAATCCTTAATATTGTTCGGATGTACAACGGAAGTAGGGGAACTGCAGTTTATGAGGATAAGCCATAGAACAGACTCTCCGACGTGCCGCGAAGGTACACGGATTAACCATCAGCAATGAATGACCGGACCGCCGCAACAGCAATTAGCAGGAACTGTGGTTGAGTCCTAATGGCCGCCATCGGCCACGGTACAACCCTCCCCTAAGGAAGTAAGTCCCGTCATCGATGGGAGGAGCCTAACCTCCACCTATTTCTGTGCCCATCGGGTTGGCGAGATCCGACCACCATACTGGAAGCATCCCATCCCCAATTACGAGGTGCCCTCGGGAAGGGAGCTTCTGAGGGTATAGAGCTCTGAGCATCCGAGGGCAGAAGTCTGATTTCTAGCTCACAGACGTCATAAATACTTTTTCCGGGGCGGATTTTATTCATGCATTTCATTCATTGATCCACAGATCGTAATTTAGATCTGAAACAGAGAACGATCAACTCTGACCCAGCACCCCCAGTGGTATTGCTCTTGACATGGTGGTACTGGGTTACCACGGCAGATTTAACGAGCGCCAGCCACACTCGAAGAATCTTTGCTCGGCGAGGTTCGAACTCGCAACCGAATGAATACGAGTCCAACGTTTTACCAACCAGGATATCCAGGCCCTGAAATCCTTAAAGATACATCTATATATCATATTATTTCTCATGCACTTCGGTTAGCAGTATCGAAATTGTTCATTCTTTCGCAAATCATCTAGACCAATAAGAAATAACAGAAAATAAGAAAAAAAAAAAGAATGCCCGATGTAGAAGTCCCGACGCACAGGTCTGAGGTTCGATCTTCGGGCTTGGCAAGGTCGACAGTCTTTCATCCCTTCGGTGGGTTTATAAACTGAGAACATGCTTGGGAACTAAACAATGGGGGTTACCCGTTAGGCTCACCATCTAACCCGGGACATATGCCTTACACGACTAGGTCCTCGATTATGAAAACAGAAATGGCCCCTGTAGGCCTTGGCCCACATGAGCTGTCGTACCACTGAGTCTGGTTTTTAAGTAATGAAAATAAAAGGAAATATTAATTAAGCTACAAACTTTCTAGATAAAGATTATTAAGTTCATTGGAAGTGCAAAACGTGTTTGCTATATCAGCCGTGATGTTGAAAATACAGATTATTTTGGTATACGCCACAGAGATTCTTTTTATTCCTATGTACCTTGCGAAATTATTTTTTCTACATTAATTTATTTATCATTACTCTTTCATATTTATGCTAAAATGAAAGTATTGGCTTGATTGGTGTCCTTAATGCTATTTTAATTACGTTTGTAATAAATCAATTTTACAGAAAGAAACTGAAAAAAAGCTTTCATTTGAATTTTAAAATATGTGACATTGAACGTAAATATTTTTTATGAATAAAATGTCCCTGAATATGTGTTCTGCAAAATCAGTTTTTCAGAGTTAAGAACTTTTAAAGCTGATTTAATAGTTAATCTCTTTGTATTGCCTTGGAAAATTTATCAGATATTATTGATTGTATTTATGTACGTCAGCTATGTTAAAAGAGAATATATATCGAAGTATTAAAAAAATGTAAGAATCAAGTGACAGTTATTTTTTGTAATTTTTAAAATCCTTTTACAACTTAATGTATTTTGGAGTTAATCGCATTTAAATCATCCTTAAAAGTATATTGATTTCAATTGCGGTAAAAATGAATGATATCTTAAATTCTTACCTGATTTTTTAAAATTATTTTCCTATATAAATGTAATTGCCGGAAAATATTTCATATCTTTTGGAAAACATTAATGGATTTCAGGTCAAATAATGCTTTAATACCCATTACGAGTTTATTGCGTGAAGCAAGAAAATAAAGCATTTAAAGCGTCCTCTCAATTAACTCTCCGGCAAAACTTAAAGCGGTCCAATCAGCGCTGCAATTCTGCAGAAGCGGAAAACCCATTCCCTAAATTCGAGAATGTGCTGTTGCCACCGCATGGAAATTAAATGCTGAAAACGGAACAAAGCTTAGATAATTAACATTTCGCTTTATGGCAGCTTGCATTGCTCAGACAATTTTTCTTTTTCGTTTATCGTGGAAATTTTTTTTCTTTTTCCTTTTTATCTCATCACAAAAACTTTTTGTTTCGTTCTTCTGTGAGAAGGGAACATAGAGAAAGAGGGAGGGGGGAAGGAGGTCTTAGAGATAATAAAAAGAATTGTTTTTGTTGTGAATTCGGGAATTCGTAAATGATTTATTCCAATTCCTTCTTTTAGAAGTTTGTGCGTTCGATCCATGAAGGTAATGTGCTATTTTATTGCCTCCTCTTCCAATTGTTTTCGGCTCCAATGACGTTAACTTTAGTCATAAAAGCTGAATTTAAAAACCAACTCCTATAAAATAGTACTTTTACAATGATTGCATTTAATATTTGACAAGTGCAGTGAAAGCAGATAGTGTTAGGAAATAAATTAAAATTTGTTCTGTAAGTGTTACCTACTGTATTAATAAGTTAATTTGTTGAAAGATTCGGTGGTTGCAATAAAATGAATTAACTGTTATGTGTTCATTCATTATCGTGGCTGACATTTGATGATTTCAATTAATTTCTTTGGTTATTTTCTTCTTTTATTGCATTGACGTATTAATGAGTTAATTCGACCCCTCTGGACAAAAACTTCCCTTATTGATGATGGCTGGTGCAATTATAAATCTGTCGTAACCACAAACTCCCCCGAGTCGAGACAATATCATTGGATCCGAGGTGATCGTTCTCTGATTCAGGTGTAAATTACGATCTGTGGATGAGTTAACGACATGTATGAATGTAGTCCTCCCCATGAAAAGCTCTGTGACGCTTAAGTATCTAAGACGTACTCTTGGCCCTAGATGGTGCTATTGAAACAAGAGGCGCTAAAGCTCGGCTTAAAATCTTTGCAATAATAAGCAATATAAGCAGCGGCAGCAACAGCATGTTAATGTTGGAATCTTGTACAGTAGTGAGTGAAATTTTAGTGTTGTAGAAAACGCTTTTAAATTTGCTTCGAAAATAAAGACTAAAAATATATTAGTGTTTATTTATTTATTTTTTGCAAATTCCATATTTTCTGGAATAATTCACCTTGAATAGTTTCTGTGTATTTTGGGAGATTTTTTTATGTATATGATATTAAATCATATATATTGCAAATAATATGCATATACTGGTAAAAAAATGAAATCCTAACTGTAAGAAGTGTACCAAAACAACGTAATGTTTTAAAAAAACCGTACGGAAACATATGGTCAGCAGGTGTTTAATTGTTTACGAAATCATTGCTGCGAATTTGACACTGTTTCCATGTGTGTGTGTGTGTGGGGGGGAATGACTTCTTGTCTCTCCTGTAAAATGATCGAAACCAAATGCCTTTAAAGGAAAAGTATGTATGTATATATAGACTTTCTTGTAACTTTTTTATAGGGTCTTGTTCAGACGTGTGCGCTGCTGATGTTGTTTTTTCAGGTTTTTTGAAGTTTGATTTTTTTCTAACCCACAACAGCCAATCCTAAAGAGAAATAGCGTTCTCGTTTAAATCATGTATTTATTGCACTTATTAATGTGTTACAAACTTGATTTTTATATTCATAGTACTATATGGCTGCTATTAATTTCTTATTCGTTTAGCGCGAAGTCTGAATGAAAGTATACAGGCCTGCAAACATCTACTCTAAATTGCATTTATCTTTCACAGCTCCTTCTTGATTGATTTTTGGTTTTCTGACTCCTATTCATATTAAAATGTAGGAATAATAGAATTAATTTGAAATTTAATTATAATAGAAAAAATTTAACAATAATTGAAAATTTAATAGCGATAAAATTTAATAATAACAGAAGAAAATGAATAATCGTTGACAATAGTTTTTTATTGTTGACCATTATTAGTTTTTTTTCTTGTAGAATTGTATTTTTAAATCGCGAAAAAACTGCGCGTACTCTGGGAATATTATTTTTTTAAATATGGGAAAAGAGAGAGAGAGAGAAAAGATTAATTTATTAATTGCTTAAATGTTTAATTTATTTTATATATGAAAATAATTCAAAATATATCTTCTCATTTTCTTTAAAAAAATAAATGTTTTTGAATTTGTCAGCATTTGTCTTTCAAATGTATTTTTAAATTCTTTTATTTAAATTCGTACACCTTTTTCTTAGATAAATTTTGGAATCGATTTTTCTTTTATTTATTCATATAGATATATAATGGATTTGTTTATTTATTTTAAATGTAATTAAATTTTGTTTCTGTATAAATGGGTCCATCTGGTAATGAATTTGAGAAAAATATACGCTCACACGATTCTATGATACTGACAATTTTGAATTATGAAATATATTAAAGAAAAAAAATAGAATGCAATAAAAAAATAAATTTTTTAATTCATGCTTTTATTGTTTTGCCCAAAAATAAGAAATAAGTTTTTTGAATTGGAAATATGAAAAAACAAAATCATAAAAGTGTGAGATGAAAACAATGTTATTGCGACATTAACACAATGAATTGATGCCGGTCTATATTTTTAAAAATCAAAATGAATTTTGAATGTGATTAAAATTTCTGTTTATTTAGAATATTTTCAATCAACATTTATAGAATTATACTTTGATATCCTAGCCATTCTTAAAAATATTCCATCTTTTCTTTTCTTTATTATAAAGTCGTGGTGCATACAAATAAAATGATGAAAATTTTTTAACTTTTTTCAAACTATTTATTTTATATTCAAATGCTATTGATTTTGATTTATGCGATTTCCTGTGAATATATCTCTGGAAATTTATTATATCGTATTTTTTTTACATTTTTAGATCCGGGAAAATAGCACCTTTTATATTAAATTCCAACATCAGACTTATTGCATAAAGACCGATGCTATTATCGAAGTTAATGGAACTCTGACATTTTTTGGAGCTTTCGTTGACTCCTGCTTCGGTACAAAATTCAATTTCCTTCACTTTAAATCCATTTAATTCTTCTTCGAAATGTCATTCTATTTACCTTGAACTATGCTATTTTGGAACTTCACGTGACGTGAAACTCTGCAACGAAACGTTAGCAGCAGAAAGAGCACTCTTTCGATACTGATATATTGATTGGTTCCTTGCCCTCTGTTTTCCTAATTAAATAAGCTTTAAAGGAAATGGAGACTTTCTGTCTATAACCGCTCACATTGGTCTGTTTCTTTTTGCTTCGACCGCGGGGTCAATATTTTTGTCGATAGTAACAGACGTTCACATTAAAAGACATCTAGAATCCCCCCTCTATTTTGGGGGGGGGGGCGTTTGTTGTATTGCTTTTTATCTGTTTATGCCTTGCTACAGCCCGAATTTGATAGTTCGTTCGATTCCAAAGGCAGTTGAACTACCCTAAACAAAAATCACTCTACTGTATTGTGATTCTTTGATAGGATAAATTTGGCTAGTCAGGAAAAAAATAGGGCCAGTTGCAGGGATCTTTTTTTTAAAAAATAAAAATCATACAATAATATTACGGTGCCCCATAAGTTTTTTTTTCCTATTTCTAATATGAAATGAATCAAGAGCATTTATTGTATGTACGATATTATTTATTTTGTTATATAAGAACTTTTTTGCTTTATTACCTTTTCCCTTCCCCCCAAAAGCCTCATAATGCCTTCTTCGTTATGTTTTGGACAAAAAATTATCCTCGCTGTGCGCTTTTGTTTCGCTAATGGATTTAAAGCGTTTATCGCGGAGAGAATTTTTTATGGACAGTAAGAAGCAATAATCAGAGGGAGCGAGATTTGGAGAGTTTCAGAATTCGCTAAAACATCCCATTCAAACTAAGAGCTTCTCTCTTGTGACTAAAGCAAAATGTGGTCTCGCGTTGTCACGATGAAAAATAACAACGCCTCGTCAATTCATTAATGGCGAACGATTTTTGCATTGCAGCTTTGAATTTATCCATCTGACGACAACTTTTCACAAAATGTATTATTTCACCCCTAGGAAAGAGATCATTGAAAATTGTGCCTTACCAACCCCACCAAATGGACAGAAGAACATTTTTTTGGGGGGGAGGGAGGGTGTAGTCCCGACGTTACGACAGTTAAAGGCCTACACCAAATGCGTTTTTTTTGTACATTTTTATATCAAATCCAAGTTTTGTCCCCAGTAACTAGCCTCTTTAAAAACGCAATTGGGAAAGAAACTTTTGGGACAACCTGAAGATACCATTTTGAATATTTTCTAGAAATATACGAAGATGACAACTAATTGAATTATTTTTATGAAATTAACGCACCAGTGGCAAAATAAACGTTTAATAAATAAAAAATTAAATTAATTGCAAATAAAATTATAAAGTACCACTTGGTATGCGTATTTTTAAAATAAGAATATGATATTTGTTCATTGAAAATGTTTGTTACGAAATTTATTGATAATATCATCATTATATAATTCTTTTGTTAAAATAAAGCGTCTGAAGGACGAATATAAATCTCAAAGCACAATTGAACCGAACTCTTTTTAACCTTTGAATAGTTCGAATTCAACATTTGAAATGTTTTAAGGAAATAGATGCTCTTGTCTTATACTTGATGACAATTTTTCCCCAATTATTTTCAAACTTAATAAATATTTTTTTTGCGAATACATGGAGGTTGCTTAGATCGATATAATTTTTAAATGTTGTCGTTGTTTTCGTGTTTCGCTTTACAGCTGAAGGAAGGGTGGACTAGCTTCTGATGGTATGGACCCTTGAGCAGCCGAGGGAGGAAGTTTGGCTTGCTTACTCACACACATCACAAACCCTTTTTACGGAGCGGACTTCATTCATTCGTCAACAGATCGTAATTTAGATATGGAGCAGAGAACGATCACCTCTGACCCAGTACCTCCAGTGGTATTACTCTCGAAATAAAGGACTTTGTGATCTCAACAGATTGCGCAGACGTGCGCAAGCCACTACACTCATTGGGAGTCTTCGGTTGTGGACACGAACTCGCTCTCCAAGGGATGCGAATCCAACGCCCTATCAATCAGGCTATCAGGCCCATAATTTTTAAATCAAACACAAAATTGCGCTACAATTCAAAGATATTATTTTAAATTCATATTGCGATATTATAATCTTAACAAGTAAAATTCGATGCCAAATGATGATTTTATTAAATAAATAAATGCGTAAATCCTAAATACATGCAACTTTCGTTAAGTAAATCGATATTGTTTTTGTATCGTATTGTTATCGCAAAATCGTTTTGAAGTCTTTGTAATACTTTAGAAAATTGTTTTCAGTCAGGTTCTGAAATCTGCATTCTTGGATCAAATATTTTTGTGTCATAGGAAGGTGCCGAATGGAATATCGGTGTTGATGTTATTTAAAATCTATCCTTGTTAATTTCAAAACTGAATAGTTTTTTTCTAAGCTTTTTTAGACATTATCATGAATACTGTCAGCCAATTTAATAAAAACTGAAAAATAAACATCGAAGATTGAAAAAGGGGAAAAAAGGAGGATAACACACTCTAGAACATGGTTGCACATGCATGTTTTGGCGCAAAAAAATATGTACAAGAGACTAAAATACGAATTGAATGATAACACTTAATCTTTTCATTCTCTGTATATTCGCAAAACGCCAACCCACGCAGCGGGGAAATCGCTTTTAATATAGATTACAGAATGACAACAGTCAACTGTAACACAAATGACTCTATGGACGTTTCATAGTGATTCATTGAATATTTTTACAGCTGCACGTAATTAAATGCTTTGGTAATTGATGAAACTGAAAATTATTATTAGAAATGTACGCAATACGCAATTCTTATCCCACCTACTTATCAAGCTATATTTCGCATTGCCATTCCAAAAACAATTTCCTATTGTAAAATTTTTTTATTGGTGAATGTTCATTATGTTTGAATTTATTAATGTATTTTATCAGGTTATTTATTATGTGTTTATTTTTGAACTTATTTATGTAGTATTTCATTATTAAAAATGACAATGATTTTTTCTTCTCTTTTTAGGTAAGTGACGTTTTTTAAAAATTTATTGCTGCTTTTGTGTAAATTATTTGGTAAGTTATTTTCTTAATTTTTTTTTAAAAAAGAAACCGTTCCTTCTCTATAAAAGTGTTTTTTTATGGAGATCAAGTCTACACCCAACGGTCTTTAAGCAAGTACATAAATACCAAATTAAATATTTTAATCGCCTAATTCAGTAGCTGAATTAATATCAGTAAGAAATTGAATAGATAATTTGATAAAAAGGCTACGCAATGTATCATTTTATACTTTTAAATAGACACGAGTCTGATAGCACAAAATTTAAATTTAAATGTAAACTAAGTCATATTTAATTTTTTAATCACTTCTGCTTATTTATACGGTAGTTCTTATAAATCTAGAATGTTGTTTATCTTTATTTAGCACTTCAATATGTACTTCATCTATTTGTGATCATTGTGTACTATTTGACTTTTACTTTATTAGTGTACTATTTGACGATTAAACAGCTCTTAGCATTCTACACTTTGATTAATTCGTTTTTAGCATTTTGGTGATCTGCATATTGCCAAGCCTATAGGAATACCATGTAAAAAGGGAATGCCATTGCTGGAAATTATTGTAATAGTCGCATGATTTTCGTATGCATATTATCTTTGTTACATCATAGCACTTTTGTCAAAAAATATCTTCTTGATAAAGAGGAAATTAATTCTAATAGGTGAAAGGTAATTTTCCTTTCATGTCTGAGCGGGGTTTTTTCTACTTTTCTCTAATTATTTAATAAAACTATCAATATGTTTGGTATTTTTATTATTTATTATTTTGCAAATCAATTTTTTATTTTCATATTTTATTCTGTCTTTCAAAATACTGTTTGTTTTGAATGAAAAGTCGATTCTGCAATGCAAGACAAAGATGTCGATAAATGCAAAACTGATTTTTCACAACTTAGAGATATATTTATTGGTAGAGAGAAGGCACCAGAGAAAACGGAACATTTACTGCGGTTATTAACTTTGGTGTGCCGTGACATGCATTATTTCTCCATTAATATTTTTTATACTTTTTGAAAGTTGTTTTTCAGGAAAAATTTACATTTTTATTTGGAAGAAACACATTTTTAACAAAAAAAAATCAAGCACTTATAGTTTAAAAAATTAACTTTAATTATTCATTTAAATTCAAATACATTGTGCTTTTTTCTTATATAATTTACACATATCATAGAAATTTAAAATTTTAGGATTGTGTTTTATAACAGTTGCATTAAAAATGAAGAGTTCTATCTGATTTATGGAGCTCTTGTTTTGTTAAATATAGAAAATATATTGAATAAACGATTTAGTTAAATATGCAGTATGAAAAACAGTGCAGGTCACTTATTTTGTTAATTTCCGCTTCGAAAATTTCTGTACCTTCAAATTTCCGTGAAATGTTCAATTCTGATTTCAAATTGTGCTGATTTTTTTTAAAATCGGTGTTCTGATTTATAGAATAGTTGTCTTGAACGCCTTCATTTAAAACCGCAAGAAAGAAAAAAATTGAGAAATCTTATTTTAAATTAAAAAAAAAAACCTACCTCATAAACATGGAATATCTGTTTAACAATATATCTCTGATACGTTTTAGTTTCAAAAAAAAAAAAATAATAATAATAATTACCTTAATCGTGCCAAACAAACACAATTTGTTAATAACGAATTTTAAAATAATAATAATATATTTTATGTGAATGTTATCGCCTTTTTTGATCATTTCGATCACTTACTAACTTATTAGATTTTTAACAATTAAAATATTAGACTGATTAATTTAAAATTTGCATTTTGCTTAAAATTGTTATCTTTTTTCATTGGTTCTTTTTATTTTAAATATTTGAAAGTAGTCAAGTGGGTGTTTGAAAATGAGATGCAGTGCGAAGATCATATTAACCTGATTTGTTTTTGAACTTCACATCCGCTTTAGCTGACCTTATTAAGAGTTCCAGAAAAGGAAGCTGCTTCTCTTTCTGTTTGTGATTAATTCTCAGCGGGATGTCACAGGTGCTCCAATCACACCTGTGAAAGATTGGCAACCGGCCAGTGCGTCCCGACACGTTTCTGCAACAAATGGGATATTCACCCTCCTCTGGTCCCCATTTGTCTCTTCTGATCTCCCTTGAGAAATTTCCAATAACAAAACGAGTGATGCAACCAACGGCTCGTCCTGCGAAATGGAGGTTTTTATCTGTAAAAATGAGCTAAGTCAATCGAGAATACCGAGATTTTTCAGCGTATTATTAATAATAGATGGGCATGGCTTAAATATGATCGCACATTTATTATTTTACCCGAAGTGTGAATATCTGCACATAATAATTGGCAATTTACAACTGTGGTAGAGTAATTGCTAGTGATAATTTGGTTACAAACGTATTATTCCGAAACTTGTAATAATCGAAAGTTCGTTATTTACTCTTTATTTACTATTTATTATGGACAAGGATGCAAATTCATTCTGAAAATTATTGGATAGTTTTTGCTCTCTTCCATGCAAAGTATTTAAAAAGACAATATTATAATCGTCAAATTTTTTTTAACCGAATTCGAGATTTCGATAAATTTTTCTTATTTCAGATTTCTTCAAGTGCGATAAACGCCTTTGTACTATTACACCGTTCTTTCTGTTTGAGCGCTATAATTCATCAATGCTTTTAGCCGGACAAATAATATTTTTCTTCAATTTCAACGCACATTTGTAGATTTCTATTAAATTCTGAACAAAATCTCTTTACACAAGAAGTTTGCCTATCTGACTGTCCGAGTACTAGTAAAGACGATTGTTACAAAACGTTAAAAAAAAACTAAGCAGATACCACTTGGTATACTGTTTTAGCGCCTAAAGCGTAGATTCAAATTAAATTTTGAACTAAATCCGACAGCGGATTAACCGTTTCTCTTAAATTAAAATTCTGATTACATTTAAATTGTAGTTCGGTGTCAAATTTCGATTTCTAGTTGCAAAGTTCGGAAAATTTAAATTTGAGTACTCCTGATGGTCAAAGGCTTACCTAGGGTCAACAATTTTTTATGCAGGGAAGATGATGTACTAAGGAGTGTTTAAGATGGTTTCAGAGATACCATTCTCTTCCCCCCCCCATGATGATATTGAATCATGCATTATTCCCGATTCGCTCTCATCTTTTTTGCGAGATGCTTTCTGCATACCATGAGAACCGCGAGGATCTGGTGGTAAGGTTTCAGTTCGGAACTGTTTGAGTTCAGGTTCAAGATCCGATTTCACCGAAGAACCAGTGTATAACGCTGGAATGGCGCACGTTAAATCCTTCGAGGCCTTAACTTCCTCCCGCTGATGTGATCTGGAAGTTTGGAGAGGGGGTGGCAGCTCAGTTGTCATCTCCCTTATCTCACCGCGGCTTAAAATTACGAAATCCGTTTTAAAATATCCCTAGAGTTGTTTTAAAACGGCACGTTAATATAACTAAACTAAAGTAACAGTAAACTCTCTTAAGAACTCCAATATCTTGATGACTGCCCACTTCAGGTAGGTTTTTAGCTGATGAATAAGTCCCAGTTACGTCTTTTCTCTTTTTGAGGCTCTAGGTACGATTAAGATGTTCACTTTGACAGTAAATTTTCAATAGTTTGATAAGAATTCTTTCTGAATTCCTCAGCAGTTTAGAAATTTACTCATTTTTTACTGGTACCCATAGACATAATTTCGTGATCGATATTTTTATAAATTGTACCAACATCATTCTGTTCGAGGTTTTAAGAGAAAACTCCTGACCAATAAAAATAACTGTTAAAGATGAGTAAACCTCTCTACTTCTTGTGTAGAGCCGACCATCCATCCATCCACCACTGAACGAGGTAGTATCGACAGAATTTGCACGCAGTTTTTTTTTTTTTAATTCGTATAGGGGAAAATGCATTGGGGATATATTTTTATCATTCAAAAAATATTAAAACGTATTGAAGAGATGATATAAATAAAAAGGCGGAAGAATTTTCATGCAATTTTTATCTTCTATTTTAATGTTTTTGCGAAAATTTTCATGGAAGCTACCCAAATGTTCTCTCTTCCTTCTTTAAGCATTTGTCCGAAGCTGTAAGAAAATACTATCTCATTCATTTAAGCAATATTCTGTATAGCGAATCTCAGACTATTAAAATTTGCTTTCAGTTTTTAAAAATTCTGATTTTTTTTAAAACTTTGCCGAAGTTCGATGCAAATTTTTTTCGCGTTTAATGGGATTTAATTAATTCGTTTTAAATTACTTCAGCTGAGAAAAGATAATCTTATTAAAAAAACTTAAGAGTTTCTTTTTGTTACAGTGCGGAAAATGATCCCTAGAAAAACTTTTAAATCCTGTGATATCTAAAGCTAAAACTTTAAGGGTTTTTTTTTGTATTATTTGCCATTTTAACCTGCATTTTCTATTCTTTTTTTACTTTTTTTTGAGCTACCGCCTTATTTAATGTTCACCAGTGATGTTATTTGACCCTGACAAAATTTGGAAAAACTCCTACACTCGAGAATCTCATCTCTTGCGTCAATATTTGATTTTAACCCTCTTCCCACCTCCCCCGATAAAGAGGGCTGTCCATAACCATCTCCAACGTATTCGTCATTTAAAGAGCTCCGGGAGCCGTAGGTATTTAAAGAAGTCTGAAAATAAACACTTCCATATTTTTGATCTCTTTATCTTATATGAAAAAAGTGACCTTTCCTCTCTTCCCAACGATTGTGACGCAGCCACCTTGGCGAGTTTTCGGGTGTTTTATTTTGCAGCAACCCTTGAGAAGGACTGAGCCGGATTGCAATGAAACCCCTTCTTCCCCGTCATTATGTTTCTCTTCACTCTGTCCGACAACACTTTTGACCTTTCCCCCTCTTCGCTTGTGTTACTTTGTTAAGTAAACAAAACCAATTTGTGTTGATTTTTGTCATCACACTAACTTTTTTCACGATGTTGCCGAGTAGAAAAATTTTGTCGCCAGGTTGAAGGGGGAAAAAAAAAGAAAGTCGCCTGAGTGTTCGGCTTTCTCTGCATGGATGTTCCTATGCGGGCGAAGGCGGGCATTGCCCTGTTCTGGGACCACCTTGGTGGATATTTTGAATACAAACAAGTCTCATTTTTTTTCTTTGTTCGTTTTTTCCACCTAACGCGATGGCAATAGCGGTACCGGTTCGCGTCTGAAAATCTGAAAACTTGAATTAGAACACTTCATTTCGTGCTTTCTGTTTGAAGGTAAGGACAATGTAAATATTGTGGGACGTTTCAATTGTGTGCGATTGGATTTAGTGAGGACCTTGTTTTGAATAAGTGGATGGTAATTTCGTTCCATATCTTCTTCCTGCTACTTATCCAGACATTTTAGATCTTTATAGTATTGAATAACTGGCCTGACTTTTCGTTGTGCTTTTATCTTTAATGTTTATTGTTGACATTAGCAAACGATGGAGATATTTATTTTCTGATACGTTTCAAAGGTAAGCTCGATTTGTTTTTGCTTATTTAAAAAGTGTATCATATGTTTGATAAGTGTTTTTATTAGTGACCAGTGGGAATAAATGACTCGATTAAAACATCCCGTTTCTGTTTTAAAGCTATGAATGTCGAATTTTTGAAATTCTAAACGTGTGCGAAAAACTATAGCGATGTTTGATTTTCTAAGAAATAACAATATTTGGGAATTGACTTTTTGGAAATCTCATGCTGCATTACGCCTACAATTAATTGTAAATGTGTAATGAGTAAAGCATTCTGAATTGTCACCCGCTAGTCATCCTTTTGAAAATAGGTTTTACGAAATTCAATTCGTTAAACTTTATTAGCTTAAAATGATAAATTGATATTACTTACTTGCTTACCTTAATATACGATCAGATCCAAAGTGGAATTTTATTGATAAACGATTTTATTTCTTGAGGTCGCA
Source organism: Argiope argentata (assembly GCA_026289955.1). NCBI lineage: Eukaryota > Metazoa > Arthropoda > Arachnida > Araneae > Araneidae > Argiope > Argiope argentata. The sequence goes on along the minus strand of JAOUZG010026324.1, from coordinate 486,690 downwards.
ATAGAAATACTTCTCTGTTAACAAAACAAGAAGAGGGTGAAGCACATTTCAATTCGAATTACTGTATTTTAATCTCTTTCCAAGAATAATGCGATTGATTCCAGTTGAAACAGGTTTCTTAAATAAATATTCTTCTATTTTTCATTTAATTTAATCAAAGGTATGATTACTTTATAATGTTTCTTGCAGTAGAGTTTGACACTGCAACACAATGTTATTTTATTTTTGTTAATTATTTGCGAACTTAAAGCATCATCTTAATATATTATAATATAAATATTGCTGTGAAGCTGATTGCTATTTACCCCCTTTGCACTCGGATGGTGACTATCACTCAACGTTTAAAACAGTACATCGTTTTGACGTGTTATTTATTCAATTTTGATTGTTAGAAGTACTACAGAGTAGTAAAAAGATTCAAATTAATTAAATGGATACATTCTTACTTAACGAACTTAAAACAATTATCTATATTTGTTTTTCGGAACAATGAGCAAGTCTTTGTATTAGGTGAATAATTACGCATCTATTTACTTTTTCGAGCTATAAGGATTAAATGTTACATTATGATGACAAAATATAATCTTAAACCAGCAATCAATAATAGAGGAATTAATTTAAAATTTTAGTTGCCGTAGACCTTTTCGCCCATTCTCATTAAATGAAGCATTTTTTTCTTTCAAAATATTTATAAAAATTGTGTAAAACGGTAACTCAAGGATATATTTAAAAATATTAGTCTTTTAATGCGAGATACTGTGGACAACTCCTCTTTGTCTGAAAAGTAATATCACCCCTCCCCCCACTGCTGCGACATGCTCATTGTAAGGGTGCGTATGTAAAAAGCGACGGGGAAAAAGATTTAATTATCAACGAATTATGAAAACTAAACGTGACATTTACTTTAACTAATGTGTTTGTATTATGTTCCCCAATTTATTCAATTGCGGCGAAATAAATTTTATGTATATGTTACATATCATTACATGCCAAATAATAATATTTATATTATAAATGATCATTAAAGTTTGATAGTTTGTTAATATTTAGTTTCATTCTAATTAAAAACAGTTTGCTGCTGCAAGAAATAATCTTTAGTTAGTGCAGCATTGTCAACATCTTGGCTTTTGTGCCTCCCCCCCTCCAAAAAAAAAAAAAGACTGAACTAAAGCAAGAAATAACATTGAAACGCTGATTTTGTGGTATTTCTTGTTGAAAAGTTCCTTATTTTGTATTAAAACTTTCGAATGTCGATTAATTCATGAAAAAGCGGGTAAAACATAACGCTGTTAAAATTTAATAGATGAAATTTTACAAATGCTTAGATTTATATCACATAATTAATTTAATTGCCTATGATTTAATGTTTGTTATCAATTGATATCATTTTCGTATGTATAATAGCATTTTTCACTCTTTGACAACGCTGATAATATTCTCTTGACAAGTGTTTAATATTTCTATATTGTGAACTTTCGGAAATAATTTGTCATGTAATTATAACCATAACTATTTTAATACTTCATCGTGACATTGACTTTTGCAACTGTTTCTTCTCTAATTTTCTACCACGGAAAATGTATGCACTTTTTGAAAAGAAGTTATGAAGCAATTTTCTATTTTAATAAATAAGGAAAATAAAAAAGAAACAATTTTATAAATCATTCAATTTTAAATTTATAAAATGCTGCACTAAAAAAAATTCTTCCAAATATTGGCGATGGCACATCTGCAGGATTCATTTCGTTCTTGGGAATGATCTGCGCCGTAGTGTTCTAGTGTTAAGGTCGAAACGAGGTATATATTCTGTTTCCCTAGAATTATTCTTTGTATGTAGATGTTTTAAATTTGACGCCTAGGGTAAGGTCAATTGTCTTTCCTCAAATGTGATGTAGTTGTTTGGAGGAGGAGTGTCTGGTTATCGTACATCCGATCATATTTCAAAATTCTGACTTCCATTTTAATCCAGTCATCGTTTTGAGCTATGTTTTAAAAAGAACGTTTAATATACATAAACATATCAGAATTAATCTTAAAATTTCTTGAGGTTAAAATCTAAAAATTACATTTAAGAAGGGACTTTCTAACTTAAAAATAAAAAAAAATTATTTCCCCTGTCTTTTTTAAGTTATGAGAGTTGAAGATTTCCTTTGACTGCTCGTGGTGTTTCCTTTTCTTGGCTTTGTAAATTAAAAGACAGTTAATTCTATCTTACGCAAATTAGGGTGTGCAGTAGGACAAATCAGTTATTTCATTAATTAGAATACAGACATTGATTTGTAGGAATAAGAATTCCTAAAAATTTAATGGTACTTCATATTTAACATATTATTCATAATATAAATAGACAAGCGTATAAACATACAAACTTTTATTAGGAAAGTCTTTATACCGTGCTTAAGATGAACACTAAAGACAGTGTTTTATCTCCTTTGAGAACCCTCTAATATACGATTATCGAAGTCTGCTTGTTTCTGCTGCTTCAGAGATTAACACGTTTTGTCTAGCTTGTCGCTCTATCTGTTTCCCTTTAGCTAAACATCCATTTGTTATGAATCCATGCGTATAATCCGATTAGTATTTATTAAGCGACATCACAGGAAAAATGAATTTGCCGGATTAGTAGATAAAAGGATTTCATCTCCCCCCTTCTTTTGTTATGTATTTTGCGGCTATATGATAAAGGATTGTCGCAGAATGAATGCATGGCAAGGTTTCATTTATTGTGGATTTTGTGGTGTAATAACGGGATTACAAAAATTTTTACTGGCTTTTTTTTTTTTGTTAAATTCCTGATTATTAAAGAGCAAGTTTTTAGACGCTTTGTTGAAAAATAATGATAAAACATGTGGTTGTGCTAAATTTCTTAATTTATAATTAAGTTAATATATTTTTTATTTTGTTTGGATGTTTAGACACGAAGTAAATTGATTTTTGCAATCATTAGCTTATTGTGGGTAAATAATGGTCTTTGTAATTTTTTAATCCCAGTTATCAATAGTTTCTGACCAAGTTTGAATGACACTAGTCTCACCATTTTTTTTCACCAACTCGTTATATTTGACTTTAAAAGGTGATATTAGTAACACTTAGCTTCCCCCCCCAGGTTGACAATTTTTAAAACTAATGCCGAAAGGCGTAATGTCATTCAAAAATCCTTAAAATTTGCTCACATTTAATGGTTTTAATATAGGGAATTTAAAAAGGTTTTTTTTATATTTCTTTTTGAGTATTTTTTTTTCTTTTTGAAAAGAAGAGAACGATTTCACCCTTTAGATCTACATGTGGTTTTGTGTATGTCTGATTTTTCTCTCTCATTGGATCTCGATAAATCTGGAAGTCTGTGAGTAAGGTTTCATTGGAATTTCATCTGGAAGTCTGTGGGTAAGGTTTCATCTTCGAGACCGGATAGTTCCAGGTTCGTGACCCGATTTCACTGAAGATCCGTCTTGTAAGCAGATTTGGTCGGAGCCAAACATCCTCTCCCTGGTGCGATGTGAAGTTTGGAGAGGAGGATGCCAGCCGATGTGCCATGCTTGTCATCTGATTGCAGCTCAGAATTACGAGGTCCGTCCCAAAATAGCTTAGTTTTGCTTTAAAACGGCGCACTGGTAAAACTAAACTAAACCGAAGTCCGAGAAAAAAGTTCTATTTCAGTTTAGGGGATAATTAGCTTGAATGCTGGTAGTCTGGGAAAAATAGATTTTTTTTTTCAATTATTTCATTCTGCTTCACCTTCTTTTGATTGCTTAGAAAGGATCAATGATGGCCTTTTTTAGATATAAATTTATTATTTCATTCAGACGAGAAAATTGCTCGCGTTAGTTTTAAAAAGTGATGTCAGCTCATAGATGTGTGCTTTTCCTGAAAGTTTTTTTTGCCTTGCAGAGTATTTGTTAATTGTAATTTCACACCGCCATTAGTAGTTTGAATTTTTTCTGAGGAAAGAAATTTTTGCGCAAATATTTTTTTAGAGAACTTTTTAACAATATACCGGAGACATATATATCTAATTTATTGTAGATTTTTAAATTGCATACACTGATTAGTTCAAGACAAAATTAAAAAGAAAAGGAAACTAATCTTCTGCTTCAAAATGGCTTGCAGATCATTTACGACTCTTACTCAAGATATGTAAAACAAATGAATGCCTGGAAAATCTTTTTTTTCTATCTGATACATAAAGTGTTTAAAGAGAAAGAATGTTTTCTCGTCGAAAAACTCGGAACACGAAATTTTGCCATGTCCTTACGATTTAGATCCCCGAATTGATTGTGTATCTGTCTGTAAACACAGTGAATAAAAAGCTCAGAGATTATTGTCAATTTCGAGTGGATGAAATCTATGGTTTTGTTGCACCAAATTTGATAATTGTATCAAATTTTCAATGAAATACATTTTCGGGAAGTTGGTTTGTTTGTTTTTTACAGTGCAAGTGAAAACGGTATATCCAAAATGCAGATTGTATGCATCGATAGAGTTTGGCTCTCAGTTTTCGCGTCTATTTTGTTTTGAATGAACGTTTGAAGAAATTCTGTCATGTTTATACAAGTGCACGTATATAAACGCGATCACTCACAAACGCACCAACTTATATAAATGAAACTTATCTAAGTAAATTAAGCAATGCTTATTGAATTAATATTTTTACTGAAATTGTAACTATAGGTCAGATTTTATTTTCAGTTGGCGACCAAAGAAAAAAAAAGCTTCCAAAATATATATTTGGTTTTCTTTACTGCGAATTATAAAATGTCGATATGCGAGGTTCTGAAAATAAAAATATGAGTGATCATGACTTTCACGTCCTTGTTCAAAATCCCTAATTTCTATGGGGACGGAAGAGGCGAGAATATTTATATTTGAGAGAATGTGAAAAAAAAAAATCTTAGACATTTTCCGTTCGTTTCACATGCATTGTAGAAGATATTAATCTATTACTTATAATGCATTAGAGTCATGACCCACTTTTACCATTTTATTATTCTAATTTAAATAAGTTATTAAAACAATAATTTAATTTTTTTTCAAAAACTTTAAAAACTTTGGAAGAAAATTTCTATGGTGAAATTGTTTCTTCTTTAAAAAGCTAATACGAGTTTTTTTTCTTCAATTAATGCATCGTACTCTGCTGTTTATGGAGTGAGTGCAGGTGTTAGGAGGGACGGATCATCAAAAGCTTTGCAGATCGCAACAGAAATATCCGGCTGAGCTCATCTTATGCTTGATTGTCGGTACCTTTTCTTAACAAAATGCTGTTTTGAAAAAAGAAGTGAGTAAGGGCGAAAAAAAAAATAATATGCGTTGTTCTTACATTAAAAAGAATGAAAAAATGAAAAGGTTAGATGATTTTTTTTAATTCTTTATTTGATGAGAATACATTTACAAAACTATTTAGAGTTCTGAAAATTGTTTTCATTATTCCTCATTAATGATCATTGGTGAGAGAGGACATAGCGTTGATAAAAATATTGAAATTGGAAATTGGTGTGAGATGTTGCATTTCAAATCATTTAGTGTCCATGACCGAATAAAGCAGTCGGGAGAATACCCCTCCGCAAACATTCCCCGAGGATTAAGAGTAGCATCGATATCTGTCCAAATATCGCTTATTTTTGAAAGAGCAGAGGGCTAAAAAAAAGTTGTCACTGAATTTAAAGAAAGTTAGAAACTGATTTGCGAGTCCACGGAAAATATAATTTAATTTAGAAAATGGAATTTCTAAAATTGAATAAAAAGCTAATGCACTTATTCAGCAAAGTAGAGACTTTTCATTACTAACGCAATCTAATGAATTGAGAAACGCTTTAAGTGCGAAAATTTGAAAGATTTAGAGAAAATTTTCTTAGAAGCAGATTTTTAAATATTTATTAAATAATTAGTATATGATTTTTATATGCAAATTTTTTTATTTGGGTTCGTATTCTTTTTTTTCATGGAATTGTTAATACGATAGAGATATAATGTTTTTGCATAATTTTACTAATTGTAGCATAATAAAATAATTTTATATGTATTAATAAAAGATTATTTTGTATGTGTTAATAACGGTTAATAATATGATTTTTCAAAAAAAAAAAAAAAAAAAAAACCCTTACACAAGAAACATTTTCAATAATTTTGTTTAAAAGTTCGTTAATTAATGTTGAATATTTTATGCTTATATTTTATGAAATGGGTTACTAAGTTATTTCCCAACTTAATATCCTTTATCTTAACTCTTAATTCTTGAATCAATAAATACTATGTTAATGCTGGTTCTCACTTTTCTCTAAAATTGCTTATTCTTTAAAGATAAAATTTAACTATATTCCCTGAGTGCTTGAAGGATCGTTAATTTTTTCACTTCTAGATCTCAGTGTCAATTATATAAAAAATATTATCAAATATAATGCAATATATAGAATATTTATTCATTATTAACATTATTAAAGAGGCTCACAATGTTAGAATTTATTAATATGAAGATATTGCTTTTATTTATCAGTTATACTCACTTTTTTTACTGGTGCTGCGGTTACATATTAGATTTAAAAATATTTAAATTTATTCATTTTAAATTATTAGAATTATTCAAATCTAGAAACTTTGAGTTTGCGGAATCTTTAATTGAAGAGGGTTGGAATGGGTGACATGTTTAATCTATCATCATCGCTCAAACATTTTCATGTTGATGTGGTGTGCAATTTGCTATCTTTTGGGATATAGTGTCCTCTAACCTTTCAAACCTATGAAATCTTTCTTCAAATAATTCTTATGTAGAAAAAAAAATGACACATCAATCTAAGGGAACACTAAAATAATTTTAAGGCTTTCTAAGTTTTAGAAATTTTGAATTTTAGAGCAATTTATTTGGAAATTTAAATCATATATTTGCATAATTTTGCACCTTCTTTGATTATAGTTATTTCAGAATTTTGGCCTTTTAACATTTTGAATTTTAATCTTAAATATTCTCTATCCGATTTAATCAGTTCAGATTTTAACAAACCCAAACAAGACATTTAAACATAATCATAAAAATTCAAAATCTATAATAAAATGATTATAAAAAAAGCCCAAAGTTATTATCTATAAAAATCATAAAGTACGTATTAAATGTATTTTTGTAATCATTATGATAGTAAAATACACACTCTTCTATCACTTTTTTTTTCATTTTAAGTATTTATACCCCTGAAGGTGGAAGCAGGCGATTTCACGGTACAAGCCATTCGATTTGGCTGGCTGTCAACTAATCTAGCACACTCGATACTCGACACTCCTCTCTGTATCAGCTTACCGAACACTGCTTGGTACAACCTATTTACCCGTCGTTTTTGACTAAAAGAACGAACTAACTTTCGTTCTTTTAAACTAAAAGAACGAAATAGAAGCTTTATGCATCTGATGATCAAAATTGTTTTTCATAATAATTATATATTTATCAATTTGAATCGATAGAATCGATGACTAGAAATCAAAACGATTTTTTAATGTTATATATTTAATTTTGTTTCTCTTATTTAATTTAGTTTTTAATTGTATTTGACTGTAACTCTGTACGAATGAACCTAAGGAAATAAAAGAAAATGATTAAAAAGTCAATTTATTTCGCTAAGATGTTCTTAATTTTTTCCATAATTTTCTCAAAATTTGACGAATGATTTATTTAATTAATTGTTAAGTTAAACCAAAGGCTAAAACATATTGAATACATCGCTCCGTTGTATAAAGCTACTGATAATTTCTCATTTGAAATTTATTTATTTTAGAACGCATATGTGGTCCAGTAAATTAATTTTATACTAAAATCGGAAACTGCGGCCTTATTTCTGAATCATTGATTTTTAAAAAAATTTTTATACCAAAAGACAAATTACTATGTTCAATAAATTAAGGTTAAAAGTAATAAAAAAATCCCTTTTTATTTCTAAATTCACTAGTAGCCACATTATTAAATAAATACTTAACTTCTATTTTTTTTCTCGCTATTCTGATTTTAACTTTTGAACCCGAGGATTGTCTTGAGTTCTTATGTAGTAAAATTATTTTAAATCTTCCTTTAAAATATTGCCAGATTTATAAAGCTCAGTTAAAAAATTGTTTGAGATACTAAATTTCTGATTCAAAAAGAATTTTTCCGTCTTTTGTTAAAATCGCTAAAATTTGATTGGTGAAAATGATTTAAACAGTTGCGATTTCTCGGCTTTCATGATTTTTTTTTTCAAATACTTCTGAAAATCTTTTGAATATTCTTCTGTATGCTTCCATGCTTTATTTTTCTTAATGATGTTGAAAATGTCAAGAAATACAGCTGCCAATCTTATTTGGAATTGTATTGAATTAGTCATCTAAAAAAGCTGTACATTATTCGTATTTGGCATCCAGATGCAGTATAATTATGGAATAAGATGTAATATATTGTTATGGGTCATTTTCAATTTTTTTTAAAATTATTGTTTCCGTAAAAAAATAATAATTTGTTTTTAATTTGATGTGGTTTTGAGCCTTAAAAAATGTGTGTGGGTTAAAAAAGAACTTATTTGGAACGCTTTGAAGAAACAGGTGATTTTATAAGTCTGGAATTGGCAAGCTTTATGAGTTAGTTGGAAGCGAGAGTAGAACTTATTTAAATTTCATATTTAATGATTAGAATAGTGATTCTCAGCCTTTTATTAGTCACGGCACACTTTTAACGATTTCAAAATTTGGCGTCACACAAAGAAATAAATAACAGGTTGTTCACTTACCTGTAATATGATGTATAAAATAGTTTATGATAATAATTTTGAATGTAAAATAAGATAATATAATAATTACTGCAAAAAAACAACAGTGCGTTTATTAAGGGATTGGTTACAAGGTGACAAGAATAATCTTAAAGAGAAATTTGAGCTTGATGATAATTTCATTTATATTTGGTCGTAAAAAAGACTACTCTACTCTCATATCGTCTTCTACATTTAATAGACTTGACCTTTTTCCGTTATTATGTTGGTTAATACTGAAAATCCGAATTCACACAAATAAAATGTAATTTAAACTAACTTGACTCGTAATAATAATTTTTAAAAATTGTAATTTTTATTTCTAAAATTTGCCGTTCCCACTTTAAGAATTTGGTGGCACGCAAAAGTGTCACGGCAAAGCGGTTGAGAATCACTGGATTAGAAACTTATTTTAGTCTCGCACGTAAGGATTTAGTTCCCTCTTTGTAATCATACGAAAAGGGAGCTGATAACTTTGAAAAACTGACTATGTTACAAGGAGATACAACGACAAAGTATATGCTACAAACATCATTATAAGCCTCCTTCACAAATTCCATGTTTATTGCCATTTATCATTTTTTTATTATTATACATTTTGTATTGTTTGACTCACTGTTTGAAAATTTTCTAAAAAATCCCAATTGAATTTCAATTTTTTTAAAAAAAAAATTGTTGATCTTTATTGGCATTTTCAAATGCCTCAGTTTTTCTATCGAACCTTATATATAAAACGTTAATTTCAGGAAAAGGTATGAAATCGAGCAAACATCTAACTTGAAACTTATTTCTGTGGTTTTATTTTCCATTAGACTTTTAATAAACAAACAAATGAAAAGTTGAAAAAAAATATTTTATCCCCCCGCCCATTTCTTTAAAACAATTAAATATTGCCGGGATTAATTTGGTAAACTCTTCCGTAATTATTTTGGCAGTAAATGTAATGGTATAAGTTTCTGTTAAAGTTTTTCAGAATAAGTCATTAAGATGTATGAGAAAACTATCAAATTGCAGCCTTATGAACTTATTCGTTCGTGCTTTCTATCATAATTTTTCACTTTTCTTCGCTAACTTAAATTTATCTCAATATTTTTTTTATATATACCGTATTTTTTATAAGACCAATTGTTCATCAAAGCATTTCCAATATTTTTTTTTCAAAAACATTATAAAATTGCTGATTGCCAAGCGAAATATGAAATTTTCCTTTTTTCCCCATATATAAGATAGCCAAAGGAATTTTCGTTTCATATTACTATTTTTTTTTCATGCGAAGTTAAAAGAAAAATAATTGAGCATCTTTTTTTTTTATTATTGCGAGTTGTATTTAATATTGTTAAGGACATTTTATTTCAGCTTAAAAGTACCTTTACTTTCTGACTCGCTGGGTACATTCGCTAATGGTTAACCAAGTAGATTCTTTCATGCTTCAGTAAATACCCAACTATTTCCTGGATCGTTGATTTCAATCATTGAAATTACCCAATTTGTTTTTCATTCTTTTTTCGATTTTCCGGAGTATTTCTAATGAAGTAAAGGACATTAAAAATAAACCGAATAAGTGAGAAGTTTTATTTTAAGCTGCACGTTTTTTCTTCTTCTTTTCGTAGAAATGACTAGTCATTTATTTTCTTATAACGCTGAACTTTTAATAGATGTTATGTAAACATCATGGAAAATCGGATTCGAATTCTAACAATAATTTTAATCGGACTCAAATTCTGAAAATTGACTTACTTGGATTATTTGTAGCAAATATTTGCAAATAGCTTCGTGTTGTCATCGTGAATCGATATGTTAATCATGAAAGTATATTGTCATAGAAATTGCAAGTTTATGTTACGAGTACCAAGGAGACCAGCTTGGCTCGGCAATTTCTTCTTTTGTTAAAATTGTAGGTTTCTTTTAAATATTTGGTTATGAATTACATACTGATTACATATGAATATTTTTCATTCTTACTTACATATGAATATTTTTCA
>JAOUZG010026324.1:452428-475558 GCA_026289955.1 Argiope argentata | reverse complement strand
GAGGTTGACCGCTGAGATGGCGAGACAAAAGAGTTGGGAGAGGAAATAATAGTTATTATTTTGTGTCGGTATGTACGAAAAACTCTTCTATTCCAGATTTTACTTTCAAATTACTGTTTCTTAGCCCCTCCCTTATCGATAATTAAAATTTACGTGCCTTGATATGCCAAATTCAACTCCGATTTATGTAATTTTCTCTTGTCCCATCTCTTGCGGACACGTTACTGTTTTCATTGAAGTCATTTTATTTGTTCGTATAGCTAAACTTTTATCGCAGCTGTTCTTATTACAGTTTTTGTGAAAAAAGTTAATAAATATTATTCGAGTTTATACTTGGCCAGTTAGAAGACAGCCAGTGGGCAGTGTATGAATCGAAAGGCTGAAAAATACTATTCTGTTCATAAAAATAATTATTCCAACGGGACAATAAATGCTATTCTATTTTTTTGTCTTACTGCGCATGTGTTTGAAAAAAAAATTGGCGAGCGGTTTTTTTTTTTACTCGTGGAAAAAATTAATTTCTTATCATAGATTAATTCCGATATTTTTTGCTCTTCGTTTTTTCTGATATGAGGTTGTATTTTTTTTCTCGTTTTATTTTCCATTTTTTAAATAGTTTCCCAAACTTAGGTATGTTGACTTTTTAAATTTTTTTTACTATGTTTCTTTATGTAAATATGCATCATTTTAATAAGATACACAATGAAAAAGAAAATTTCATTGTCACCGAAACGACATTTTTAAGTCAAGAATGGAATGTCTGAATCCATCTTATGTAATTGTGGCAAACATAAATCAGCCCCTTTTTACACATTCGCAGCCTACTTGCCATCTTATAAATGGCCGTGTGTAAACCCGGCATTAGAATAACTTCATTTAGTTCTGATATATATATTTTTTGTTTCTGCTGCCATGGGAAATCGCATTCTGCTATCAAGATTAGTGTCTCTGAAAGAAAAGATGCTCGCTTTGTGTCGGTGATCATCACATATTTGTGCAAATGTATCATATTTCATCTTTTGTCAGAAATAAGAACCTCGGGGAGATATCGAATACCTAGTTAAACGCTGATGACGCTTCATTTGAAATGTCATTGAGAAACGGTAGATAAATGAATTGATTCAACCCATTGTTATGTACCACATGAAATATAAACAGAAAACGACCTCATTAAAGTTAGTCACGAAAGTTTCTTGAATTGAGAGTTAGCTTAAGTAATGACGTTTGATTTATACATTATATATAAGCGTGATTGGAAAATAGCGTGCAGACTATTTTTCGTTCCAGGGTACTTGCAGTTCAAACTAGCATAAAAAGAAGCAAATTTATTTAGTAAATTTAGAAACGCTCGATATCTTTCTTTTGTTACGAAAAAATATCATTTGGTAATCAATAATTTAAATAGCGAACTTGGAATTTAGAGTAAACGAAATGGTTCCTTTTTTTAAAAAAAACTTTTATCGTAGAAAATTGGCACATTTATAAGGATATCGAATTTCATTAATTGTCATTTAATTGCATCGCTTTTTTTTCAGGTAAAGATAAGTTTCATATCCGATTAATAAAGTTTATTTTTAATTTCATTATGGTCTACGCTTAGATTTTTCATATTGAAAGTATTTTCTTGCTATTTTTATGCCTGAAATTTTTGAACTGGTTAAATGTTTGCCCTTGAATTTTAAGTTATGAAGTCAGATTTAACTTTTTCTGGTCATTTGTTCAGAAATAATTTTCTCTTCCGAACACTAAGGCCAACTAAATATTTTTGTTGTATATTTTTAAAATATTGCTTTAGCATTTTTAAATTCTACGCAAACACCTCTTCGTTCTGATTTTTAGTTTGTTATAAAATACGACTATTATGTACACGTTAATCTTAGTATAAATATACATATATGTTGTTCTACATCTTCTGTTCAAGAATTGGGTCAAATTCAGCGAAATTTCGTATATTTATTACCTAAGACTAGAGAAAGAATATTATCAATTTTTTAAAATGATAAAAGGATTAAACATTCAATTGACTTAAGGTTAATCAAATCAAAATTTCTTCTATAACTCCAGGAAAAATTACGGAAGAAAATTTTAAAATCATCTTTAATTTCAAGAGTTTATCATTTCAATGATATCAGTTTCATTTCTGCCTCTTTCAAATGTGATGAATTTAAAAAAAAATTAAACGCATTAAAATTAACATTAATTTTGAATAACTTAATTACTACTTTTTAAATTTTCGTTTTATTTTAATGCATATCTTTTCAATACGTGTTCATCGATCTCAAAGTAGTAATTTAAGGAAGCCTAAAAACTGGCATAAATCATCGCTGAAGCTATGGCAAGTAATAAAGCTCTTGTGAACCAGGTGAAGTAATTGAACGGCAATAGTAACGGCTTAAGGCTATGAAAAATTAACCAATATTTTACTTTTCTTATTCCCATATATTTTGGAGGAAATTATTCTGTAATTTTTTTTGCCTATCTTAGTATTAAAATTGTTAACCTTTTTCACATATGTCGGTTTCATTTTTTAAAAATAATTACCCCTTCACTTGCTATTAATTTTATAAATTATACAATCAAATGTGTATGAAGTAAAAACCTTTATAAGTACACTTTTGTGGAGCAATTTGAGTTTTGTATTATTCTGTCTTTTATTTCATTACAAACTTTAAAAATGGTTTTGTTTATTATATTTTACAGAAAAGTACTTTCTATGTTAACAGTTTTATACGTGGAAGGATTTATATAATTGCGAAAAACGCCGAAAACGTCAACTAGTACCTCAATAATAATAATAATAATAATTGTGAAAACGCCCTTCATGCCATTAAAAACGAATTATCTTTTAGCTATTGGTATTCCCTTACAAAATCATTCGGCAGGCTGTTCATCATTGAATTAAAAAAAATATTGACTTTAGTAATCATTTTGTCACAAAATGACAATTAGTGATATATTCGGAATTTATTGCGAAGTTTTTTTATTTTCTGCTTACTTTTTTATGTATTCCATACCTAGTTTGCTTTGTCATTTGCGATTTAGTGTTGGTACAGTTATTATGTTCTAGATTATTTTCTATTTAAAGATGGTATCCGAATGCCAGTAAGTAATTTAAATTTATTACTTTTTTTCATTGCATTTAAATATTTTTTTAAAAGCTCAAAGAGTGTATAATTTTTATGTAAAAATATTTAGAGAAAAAAGATGTTTTCTTGCTGGTAAAACTATATCAAGTCGTAAATTCTTGGAAATTTTAATAAAGCAATCAGTAAAAACTTAGAAATAGTTTTTTTAAAAAAAAATCTTCAAATAAATGTTTTTAACGACAACAATTTCAACTCCTATTTGGGCATCAATTTTTAAAATCAATTCATTTGAAGCTGCAAACAAAATTGTTCTGCTGAAGAATCTGTTATTCTATTTTTATTTGTGGTGTCGTTTTCTTTCCTGAAATGCAGTTGATTTTCGGATTCCAGATAAATTATTATTATTAGCACTATATTGTTTTAATTTCTAGCTTTATTTGTAAAAAAAGAAAAAAATTGTCTTCAGATCTTTATTATTAGCGATAACTTTTTCTGCAGTAAATGAAATTGGTAGTGAAAAGGAAGGTTAAACTCGGGTGCAATCCTATTACTGGTCAGTTACAAATTGTTATTAGTTGAGAATTTCCTCATAAAACTGTAATTATTAAAATTCTAATAACATTTTTTTGTTGACAAAAGTAATGAATCATGATATCCCTGGTGTTTTTGGAAGTAAAATGCTTACAGATTTATTTTTTTAATTTATCAATTACTTTTATAAAAACGGGCAAAATTCGTCATTATCATTAAATTAAAATCATTAGTAGCAAATGATTTTTAAAAATTACCGTTAACCAACTTCTTTCTAACTATTAATATTTGGTGTCAGAAATAGTTAAAATTTCGTCTGAAGTACAGAAAAAAAGAACCTTACCGAGGTAGTTAATCGAATAATTTTTTTCATTTATAAATAAATAAAACAAATTATTAGTGATTTATGGTATAAATTGTTAATCTCCTTCATTTTAAGTCTTTCAGTATTCCTCCAGTTCCGTAACAGTTCTTATGTACCTGCGTGATTCAACAATAAACAAAATATTGTCATTTTGCTATTTAATGTAATTTTGAAAAATCCATTAGAATGAGACAAAAAAAAGGAATGAAATTTTATCACTTAAAGGCTAATTTTTTGTACATTAATATGATTAAAAAATATTTTTTGTTAGATAATGTCGTAGAATAACGCCCAAAGCCTTGTTTATATTTTAATTGACTGAATTTTTAAGATTGAACTAGATGAATGGGGAATCAACCCCAATTTTGCTTCTGTGCATGATGTTTGCCTGTGTCAAATTTGTGTGCAAACTCCTTAATAATCGCATAAACCCGACTGAGCACTCGATAAGTATTGCGTGAGAAAGAAGCCTCGTCCCCTCTTAATGAAGGATGCTCCAGCGTCATTTATTATTGCGTGGGACTTTGTTCTCAATCTGCCCTGTGGCCCACATCTGGCACAGATTAGACCTTGCATTCAACGGGAGACGATTTTTTTCCTCATTCTATTTCTCGTTTATAAATTATTTTGTTGGCCTGGATATTTGATTTTTTATAAATAAACAAATGAAGCAGAACAAATAATGTGCAAATTAATTCCCTTGTTAGCAGTTATTATAAATTAGGCCCATTATTCGGTGATTTTGGTAGGCCCATAATTTGGTGAAAAACTGAGATAAAATGCATTGGCCCCATTTTTTTTTGAAATTTTTAATATCTAAATGTAATAACAATTTTTTTGTGTTGATTTTCCAACAAAATTGTTTTTCATGTAGTCACAATTTTATGATTTCAGTTCTATAAGGATTATTTCTTGTATTATTTTGAACATTATTAACTGATGTATTTTGAATTGTGTATTCAGCCTCGTTATATTAACCATTTGCACTTGATGGTGCCTCATGGGTACCATTCAAGACGGTGCATCATTTTGACGTTTTATTTATTTATTTTTCATGTTTTGTTATTGAAAATACATACAGAATGGTAAAAAGACGGTGATATTCAATTTTAAACGCACGCACACACAGACACTAATTTGGAGCAATAAACAAGATCTTGTATATTGAATAATTTTGCATCATATAATTATTCCTTTCCGAATCGTTCTTTTCCGAGTGAAAAGGATTAAAGATGAACTTCATTTAAACGTAGGCTATCACGACTATATATATATATATATATATATATATATATATATATATATATATATATATATGGTGTCAAAGAATTTGTGGTTTCAATGTAAGTTAAAATTTTATAAAAAAAGGGGGGGGGCTTTATCATGTTGGTGAAAAAGAGCGTAGAAGATTGTAAAAAATCTCTCAGCTGAATAAGTCTAATAATATTTCCTGCGGATAAAGACAATTACGATTGTTTGATTTTCAAAGTAGTCGTTATTATTTTAAAGTACTTATTCCTAAGTTTATCCTTTATTTCTTGTAATTGTTTAATTGAGGAAAAGAATGTTTACATGGAAGTTTGCAAGCTGATATAAGAAAGAATATTTTTAGGCTGGGATGCTGAATGTAAATTACGTCATGCAACATGCCTGATTAACAATTGTATAAAATTGTATAAAATTGCTGACTCATGTTAAGCCTGTAGCTATCACATTTGGTCGAAAATTACTTTCTGGTGAATAAGTTCTCAATAAGAAAAAAATTCCTCAAAATTTTTTATTAGGTATATAATTAAAAATTAATCACAACTGTAAAATACTCACCCTTCGTAACTTTGGACCATATTAATGTACACAAACAATTTTCCGCAACTTAAAAAAAAAATGGTGTCATTTTTATTTTTTTAAATAATTTTTTTTGCTATTTGAACATTTTTTCAAAATATAACGAAGCATTTTTTTTTGTGTGTAACTTTCCCACGCTGTGACGATACTATATTTATTTTAAACATTTTTTTGTTTTTATAAATAAGGTTTAATACTTTTTAGATTTCATTTTGCTGCTATTTAATTAAGAGTAAATTTGATAGATGGAATAAAGATAAGAAAATCAAGTCTAATTGTAACATTTTCATGCTACAACGTTGCATATCAATAATTAACTTTATTTTGTTAATTTACTTAGTTATTTGCATTTTAGCGTTCATGATGCCACTTTTAATCATAAATAATTTTCATTTTGATTAGCTACTAGTCATTTGAAATATTTGTATCCATTTAATGAATCAAAGAATATATGTAAGCCATGAACGCCGAAAGCTGTACCAGCATCCAAGACAAAGTACTTATCTCAATAATTTTTACTTATTCCTTCCAAGTGAGTGTCCTATTGTTGGATGCGAGGCTTTTACCACCCTTTCCTTCTTCTCAGCTGATTTGATTCTGACAGACTGGATAAAAGAGCAGTATATAAGAGGATAGAAGTATTGTAAATCAATTTAAGTCGGAATTTTTACTATAGAGAGAATTTGTGACTCGTTTAGAATGATGATACTGATTGTCATGTTGCTCAAAAAGGCTTAGCCGTCTAAAAACGTTTCGTAAATGAGCATGAAATTTATATAATCTTTGAAATGCTTTGAACAAGTTTCTTATCCTATATGATACTGACGAATTAACATTATTAAATAAGAAGCGAAGTGCAGATGTTTTGATTTCGAATGTTTGTGCCATTGAAATCATTCATGTGCATTTATTAATAATTAAGTTTTTGAATTTCCCTTAATTCGGTTCGAAGGCATATCGTACCACATTTCGTTATCTTTTAGAATTTCTAACCTCGTACAACGGAATCATATTTTAGAAATAAGTGAAGTATTGATCAAATAATACTTCTACAAGTGTTGAGTAGTTAGTTATTTCTTATTTTATCTAAAACACTGAAAGCTATACACAGTTTATCCAATCTTTGTTCTTCAGTCGTCGTCATCTTATCCTGGGTCGCTGTGACCTGGAGGTAAAGTCTAGGCTTCGGAACCGAAGGGTTTTGGGTTCGATACCCGATTCCACTGAAGAACCGTCGTGTAAGCGTATCATTTATATAACGTTAAGTATCATTTATTTAAATCATTCATTTCAGCATGCATCGTCCGTAAGCAACGTGCATACATGCATTAACTGACTGTGACAGATTAACAGAAATTAAGGCCGCGGTGGCCTAGTGATAAGGTTTAGGCTTTGGAACCGTATGGTTTAGGGTTCGAGACACGATACGACTGAAGAACAATCGTTTAAGCGGGTCTAGTGCACGTTAAAACCGCCCGGGCCAAATGTCCCCCCTCTGGTGTGGTGTGGAGAGAGGGTGCCTGCTTAGATTTCATTCTCGTCATCTGACCGCAGTTCAAAAGTACGAGGTCCGTTCCAAAATAGCCTTAGTGGTGCTTTAAAACGTAGTTTGTTATTATAACTAAACTAAATTCAACTTATCTCTCCTTATGTCCTGTCAGATGATTTTCGCCTCCATTAATATAAGCATTCCATTAACCCATTGACCATCGTGTCCATGTGTCATACGAATATGGAATTATTACTTCCCAAAGTTGTAAGGCGAAAAAAAAAATCGTTTAAAGAGGCTAAAACAAAAATTGCGTATAACTTACAAGCACTTCAAGTTTACTGGGGATTCTTAATTGAATGGAAAGGGGGGGGGGTTAGGAGATGATGTTTAATTAGATAAAGGGAAAAGAGGCTACACCGTTAAGGAGTTACTTTAAAGAATTCTTTAATTTACTCCTCAGGAGAGGGGAGGATTTATTTGATAAAATCTTTTCATTTCAATTTTTAAATTTTTTATTAGTTGAATTTTTTAAAATTCTGTTATAATTAAGCCTTGTCTCGGGGACAGAATATTTTTATTATTTAACTTCTGAATTGCAGCTCTAACTCAGAACCCATTACTTCAAGATTCACGCTGGCCCATTCTGATGTTTAATTTTAGAAAGTTAATCCAATCATTTCATTCCAAGCATAGCCTAAATCGTAACTCTGACTCGAAAAATTTTCTGTATTCATTCCATTTTTTAATGTTGACAAATGCTTCTAAGTAAAGACGTTTAACTTATTTGTGAGATAATAAACATATTAATGAGCTATCGTAATAGATTGGTGATTTATTGCTACATTGTATTATGAAGAAAAAAATCAAAATGTTATTATAAATACTTGTATCATCATATCCTTATAGTGAGTATTAACTCTATAATTTTCACATCTTCGAACACGTTAAAATACAGGTATAACTTCTGATATAGATGTGAAAATGCGAACTAAAACCGTGTATTCAATAATTTTAAGCGAAATTCATCAAAAGATGTGCAATGAATGTAGAAAGTGATCGTATAGTAACGATTATGTTATTATAAGTTGTTTAAAGAAACACGAAATATATGTAATGTGATTTTATTATTTTCATGAAACGGCTAAGTAATTGTATATGTAATTAAAAAAAATTAAAAAACGGAAACACTTATGATATAAAAAGTATTCGTATAATACACATAATAACGAATATTTTCTCAAATATTTTTAATTTTTATATTTAAGACTATTACGCAGCAAAAACAACTTTAATGCAGTTCTCAGGTATCCAATTATATTCCTTGTCCCTGAGCTAGATACAGAGCTCCGTGCTTGTTTAAAAGCAGTTATTAATTGATTTTTGATAGAAAAATGTCTCAATCTTGTACTTTGAACAACAGTTTTCGAATAATGTTCGATGGGATTTAGGTCAGAAAACGGAGGAAAAGATTTCATAACTTTTGGAATGTCGGTATTATGGATGAAACATAATTATTATAGAAATCAATTTTTGTCACATCAGAATTAAACCATTTTTCAAACTATTTATGTAATGATAATTCTTAATTAAATTAACACTGGAACAACCGGTCAAGTCAAATTGACTGGTCAATCTTTGGCCGTTCTAGTGCTAATAATAGTTGACTGGTAGCCCTAATCGCTGGCATTCAATGTAACCTTATGAGTCCACCTCTGTGCAACATTGTTGGCAATTAACTCCATCGTACTTTTCTGTATTTTGTTATTTCCGTATCATCATTCTTTCGTTCAGCTTCAAAATGATGACTTTACTTCAGTCTTAAAGACTATCACATTATGCCATATTTTTCTGGATTTATCATTGACATAATTATCAGCGAATGGTAATCGTAGTTTTAGATTCATTTCTCCTTTTAAGAATTTTTGTTTCGCAGTATGATCATTCGAAATCTCTTGTTAACACCAGTTATTTCAAAGTTATATACATTATCTTTTTTTTAAAAAAAATTAATCTCTTTCTGCTTCCTTGTGTACCAAGTATACAAAAAGAAAGTATTTGTAATCATAAAATAAATCGAATTCAAGATTTCGACACATTTATACTTTTCAGATTTTTCCGAGTCCAAAAATACACCCCCTTTTTTTAATTATGTTTGTCTGTGGACACGATCATTCTAAAAGACTTTGAACCAGATATCTAAAATTTGTAATAATATTTAGCCTTGATGTCAAATTGCAGATTAATATCAAAATTGAAAGGGACGTTTATTTTAATTCCGAGTTCGAATGTACATGGCAATTACAAAGTACAAGGAGCTAAATGCGTGAAGTTTGGCATCTAAAGTGTTAGTTCTTATCAAATTTTGAGCCATATCTGTCCATGGCTGAAAGTCTGTTGGCCTGTACATTCTCATGCATCTAAATATGATTAAAAAATAGAAATCTTAGATTAATAACATTTCGTATGCGATTTTAAATTGACTCAAATTTATTTTTTATGGTTTAACCACCCAAGCTACTCTATCCCGCCTAATAAAGACATTCGGATTAGATCTGGATAACTTATAAAATTAAAGTTTAGATAACTAATAAAATTAAACTAACTTAATTAAAGTTTAGTCCTAAAGGCCATCATCACCCACGGTACAACCCTTCATGTAGAAAGCATTTCCTGCCATCGATAAAAAGATAGCCAACCTTTACCATTTCTACATTGATCAGAATGGCGAGAACCAGCCACCGTACCGGAAGCTTATCGTCCTCTCTTCTGAGGTGCCGTCCGTTAAGGTTGCTGTCAGCGGGTTAAAAAAAGTCTTTCAAATGCGTACTCGCTTTTCTTCACGTTACTATAGAGTTCATGTGCAGAATTCTGAAAATAAAAATCTTAGTATTCAGAACGTTATGATCTTACCGAAAGTTCAAAATTTTTATGCGGGAGAGAAGGGAGGGATGATAACTATTGTGCAAATAACGGGAATTTGCCATAAAGTTTTGGGGAATAGCTGATTAATTAATGCTTGAAGAAAAATATGATACCAAAATAATAGTATATTAAAATGATAGTTTGATTTGCAACACCCTTCCTTCAAATTCCTTTTGACATTCTTTGTAGTCATTTCAATTTTTGGTCCGATACAGATTCGACAATATTAAAGTTGAAAGTCAGCTTAGCACTCATACCGAAACCCTTCTTTTCTTCTTCCTTATCTCTATAAAGTTCAACTTTTGCACCGCAAAGCATAGCGCAAATCAACCGAACAACTACTTCATCCGACTAGTTACAAGAATTGTTTACTGAAGATCTAAGACTCTTCTCTTTTTCACTTCACAAAGCGTCGAGATTTACCCAAATTCCATCTCACCCTCCCCGCTGTTCTGACCTTTTGGTTCCCTAGCATCCCCACGTTACTTTTGAACAGCGTCCAAGTCAATCATTTGAAGCCGATGAAAGGTGAAAAAATCTTTGGGGAGGAGGATAAAACCCGCCATCTCCCGCTCCGGGAGGAACTACTCGGGACTCGTGTTGACCTTTCGTGGCATTGGCTTGGCGACGAATCGATTTTCCACCTTGGCGATTCTCCGCACCTTCAAATCGATGTTGGCTTTTATCAGCGCTCGTGGCGATCGCCCTGATAAAATGATGACGCCCCTGCCAATGAAGATCTGACTTCGGACTTCATCTCGACCATTAATGAGGAGGATGTTTTCTGTTTCCCGGAATCTTTGTGGAATGAGGAGAGGTGGGCGAGGGACGGGTAACACTGCGAAGTTTACTTTCTCAGGGGCTCCGTCATGACGCATTTTCATCGGTTCGTCAGCATTTGCCGAGGCGTCTATCTTTCAATCTTTAATATGCTGCTGTTGTCTAGTGAACCCTCTATAATTCGGATATTCCTGTATCGGACCTTTTTGCTAATTCAGCATTTCCAAAGGGGTAAACGAAGGGATTTAAAGGGAAACTAGTCATTGATTTTCTGTGATAATAACCTTGGGACGATGTAACAACTGGTCGTCACTCATATTATGAATTATATTATGTAATATTTCTTGTAAATAGTATGATTGTTTTTGTATATAAAGTTTGGTCTTGTTTAGAGGGTGTTTTTAATTATTGTATTTTGAAAATGCTTTTTTTTAAAGTTTTTTTATACGGTAAACCTCTGGTCAGATGCCTAACAAATTATTGAAAGATTATTGTACACTTTAAAATAATTTCTTAATTTATGCACACACTTTGCATGAAAATAATGGTTTGAAATAATGCTCAATTTTATGTTTATGTTTTTACTGTAATCTAGGAAGTCATTTAATTAATCTGAATGTTGAATAGTTATTAATTAAAAAATGAAGCAAATTCTTATATATTTCTTGGAAACCTTTTTTTAAAGACTGGGGATTTTGTGATAGCTTCCCCATGTAAATTTTGTGAGTGAAGGCAAGGGATCTATGTTTATATTAAAGGAAAATGTATAATGAACTTTTTGACAATCAAATGTTGCGCAGAGAGGGTAAAAATGTGCACCTTGAAGCTTTTTTTTAAAAATTTTAATTAATTGAAATTTTAGCAGAATTTTAGTATTTCGTCACAATAAAGCTCGAAAATATTATGGCACAAAATTAATTTTTACACCATTTTAAAATTCAAATTAGTATCCATATCATGATCTCAATCTAATTAGTATGCTATTTCCTTCCAGAATTTTGGCAGTTTTTTAAAAAAATCTTAAGTTTGATAAGTTTGAACTCAAGTTATCTTATTACCATGACATTCAAATCGTTTTCATTGTTTGATAAAATATTTCCTGCTTTCATTGTTTAAAGCTAAATAAAAAAATGTTCTGTCTCTTATCTGAGAAGTTTACTTGCAGATTAAGAAAAGGAAGGTGCAGTATTGCAAGAATCAATGCGGAATTAGAATAACAGAATGTTAGTGTTTTCAGTGGCACTATGATTCATAGAACTCAACTCCACTAGGATAGGTTATGTTCAGAGTAATATAGATAAAGTGTACAATTCTTAAAACATTATATGCTATTATGGTTTAATTTCTAAATATATTTTGTTAGAAAAATTAGAACACCTTTTTCAACCATACATATTTCATACAACTAATATTTTCCATGCACCATTAGTCATCAATGACGGATAATTAGCAATAAAAGTATTAACATATTTTACACATTTTGTATTCCATATTTAAGTTTTTATCTTTACACTTTTTAAAATTATTTATCTTCATTTTGCTACTGTTTCATACTTGTTGACATATTATTGTCTTTTGATTTGTTATGCTACTTGTTCTGCTTTCCTCTTTATTTATATTATCGATGCTGAATAATAATAAAAATACTTGAACCCCATAAAGGTTTTAAACTTTCCTCTCCAATTAATTCCTTTGAATTACAGTAATTGTTCCATTTCTCTCTCTCTCTCTCTCTCTTTTGGTTTGCGCGTTATACGTCGACCAACCGCCCACCTTTTTTTTCAAAGCTTTTTTTTTCTTTCTTTCCTTCTTTTCTCGGATTGCATGCTATCTTAATGAAAACTAATTGTTTTTGTTCTGTTAAAACTGTGAGTCAATGTTCTTTTTCTGTTCTGCAGACAATGAAGAATTATTTATGCAAAGAGAAAACAAATAAAGAGTTCTTTCTGGTTATTTACTTGTTTTTTATGTCATTTTGAAATAGTGTAATTAAGGATATTCTCGTTTTACTGTTAAGTTAATTCAAAAGTAGGTGGGGTTAAAACCCTTTATGAATTAAAATAGAAACTCTTTGATAGCAACGATGAAATTTCTGGATGATGAATTATTCTGATTGCAGTTATGCTTTAAAATATTTATTTGTATGAATATTTTAAAATTTAATTTAATCCTAATTAATTTCTTAATTTTTAGCCTTATTCAGCCCACATTAAAGTCATTCTAAAATAATCTCTGATGCCACTCCACTTTTTCTATTTAATTAAATTTAATTAAATCAACTGAAGCTTTGTAAAAATACTGCACCAACATTCTACGTGCTAGGTGAAGGGATATATTTTGATAAATGATTACTGCGGTTCTCTTGTCAAGGTCAATATGTGTGAGAATTCCTGTCAAAATTCGACGCGTATCAGATTTAAGAGAAATCTCGTGATATATAAAAAGTTCTTGTTTGTTCTGTTCTTGTTCGTGCCTCTTGTACATAATGCGTGCCTCTCGAAATGCATGAAAATGCTTCCTATTTTCTCTCTGATTTTGACCTCGACTCTGGCTTCTACTTCAAACGCAAAATTATTATCTTTTACATACATAAAATATACAAAAAAAATGGGGTGAGGAGGCTTTACATGGCTCTATTTTTAATCCCTCGCCACTTCTCTTGAAATTTATATGTAAGTTTTGATTCATCATTTTAAAACTTATGTTTTAGAAAGAATTAACCTCTTTCATCGCATATAGAGTTCATCTTAACTCTTTTTATCATTATATCTTCTCCCTCCCTTTAAAAAAACTACCACCCTTTTAAATATAAGTATAAAATCTCTCATTTCAGCTGTTGCTGATGTAGCTTATTAAAATGATTATTTTTGATATTCATATTGTTCTGTTGGCTGTATCTCTTTAGAAAAGTTGAAAAAAAAAATCTCCAACTTTGAAATTAAGACTTTCGAAACTCGATTCCACAAAAGATCTAATACTTAACGTCTGAACTTCCAATTTTTATCTTATCGCAGATTCATTATTACCGATGATGATCTTTTTTATTATAGACTGCATCCTATTTCTGCTAGTTATTGATATTAAAATATACATAGAATACTTCAGCTCATGCGTATAGTTTTATTTTCTCGTGCACGAAATATAAAAGGAGAATGTAACCATCAAACAATTTGACCTCAAGATTTTTGCTAATGCCTTTGTTTTGAATCTCCCTAATTTCAAAAAATGCATTTTAAAAATTTGACAATAAAATGCCGATGCGAGTTAGAAGATCTTCAAAAGTATTCGAATGGAAGTTAACGGTGACAGAATAGTAAATGTCGGACGTAAACAGCTAGATAAATGAAATTTGATTGTTTTAACTTTTAAGATGCAAGTTCATAGCAAGAATTAAATACATACCGTCATATAAATGCGATATTTTAAAAAAAGCAGTGACTTAGTTGAATGAAATGTGGTATGGGATATTGTTAAGAAAATAGAAATGTTTTATTAAAATTATCTTATATGCTAATTGTTAGGCTACAAAAATTTATTGCATGCCTGTTTGCTGCAATATGATATATATATATATATATATATATATATATATATATATATATATATTTTAATATGGGTCTCATTTTTTAAAAATAAGGATTTTTTTATAGTTGCCGACTTTTTACTAAAAAAATGCTTTTATCTTACAGTTTTAGTAGTGGCAACTTTCAAGAAAATTTAAATCTGAAACTGCCATAATCTTTTCTTTTATAATTTTTGGGAGGCGATGCCCATTTCGGTATTCTGGAATATGTAATCCAAACATTTTGGGTTTCTTCTTTCTTTTTCCTTCATAAATGCATTTAAAAGGCTCTTTTTAAGTTCTAAGAATAGGTGTTGAATTTGAATTTCAAAGCAGCATCCATCATTAAAATGGGGAAAAAAAAATAAGGTACAAAAAATAATACATTAATTTTCTGTTATCGTGGCTTCTGAAAAACTTCAGTAGTTGTTTCTAAAAAAAAAGAAAGATGATAATGCCCGATGTTTTACGATCATCATCACTTCTTGCGCGGAATAAAATTGCTTCTCAAATGGGGACAGTTAATGTCTTTGTGGAAAGTGTCGTAATGGATTTTTGCTGTTTATTTTTATTTAATCTTTTTTTCTTTCACTTTAAGGTATTATTATTTTTTTATAAATCATGATTCTGACGCTATTCAATTATATCTTTCTTTTGCTATAAAGTAACAGTTACTGTTGATTCTCACTTAAAAATCAATTCTAGGAATGTTTTGTTTTTCATTGAAATAAGTTTACTCATATCTTAACTGAAAAGCTGTCAAATTTCTAAATTCTCAGATGTGGAAATATATATATATATTTCAATAGATTCTTTTAAAAAATTCATCTTGATCTTTTGTTTTATATAATAATATTGTCTTTCAACTGAAAATTGAATTACTTATTTGGAAGAATAGTCACTTTGTGCCCTATTTCTACTGGTTCGGCATTTGCTCTCATCATCATTACGTCTTTGAAGACAAAAGTTACTCAGAGCACTTCATTATTATTTCATCACTTTTTTTCTTTACACATTAACTGGCGCTTAAGGCCACAACAGCTGCATGCCATTCAACTCGGTCTAAGGCTGTCATCCTTAACATTGCCTTTTTTCCCCCTTTCCCCTAAAAAAAAAATAATTTCTTTATAGCCATGCTGCTTTTGGTCATTTCTCTCTTTCTTTTTTTATCTGAGGCTCATATCAGTACAATTTTGCAATATCTCCTATGTTTCTGTAATCGGAAGTTAATTTTGGATTTGTGTGGTAAGACCTTTGCCCAACTTTTATCTCTGGGCACTGGATCTTTAACAATCGCCTTTTACGACACACAGGAGAGCTGTAGGGGCTGTCTACAACCAGCCCCCTCCCCGCACCATGGGCGTTACTGTCTGCCCTATAACATCTATCCTCAAGCCCACTATAGGAAATGTTTTGGCTATTACCAATACTTTGTCTAGACTTTGCCCATGCCTATGGTACGAGTAATGAAGATTATGAAGTTTCAAGCCCCTCAGGGGCTCACCTTCTTTAGGTGGGTACGGGTGTCCAAATCCTGAGGTTCCCAGGGATCTTCACTCCGCTTATATTTTTATCCTCCTCTTCGTCGTCTACTGTCTGTTTGATCCTTCTGTCCCTCGACGGCAAGCGAGGGAGCTCTCCATGAGAAGCTGTCGCCGCTCTGTTTGCAGTGTAAGTAAGGCAAGATGGACTCATGGCTTCGTGGGGTTCTCGCCAAATTCGACGTCTTTCATCAGTACAAAATAATGTGTAGCGTTATTCATCCGACCACATTACCCGTCTCCAAATCTCAGATGCCCAGTGTCTTCTGTCCCAACACCACAACAAACGAATTTTTACGTGTCGGTCAGATATGAGTGGTTTTCTCACTGACACTCGAGTGTGCATTTCTATCCTCTGCAATTTTCTGCGCATAATTAGAGTTGAAATCTTTTTGGAAGAGCTTTGGATGACGATTTGTGTCAGTTGAATTACAGTAGAGTCCTTGTTCTGCCGTGCAATTCGTCGGAGACGCCACCGATCACGCTCTTGGAAAACTGCGCTCGAACCGCAGTTACTCTTCTAGAGAAGGACTGTGAGTTCTGATTCCAAATTTTGAAAACCTTTGATATGGCTGCTTTTGAGAACCCATTGAGATTTGCCGTCTTCGAAATCGAGGCACCTGCTAAATGGACACCAGCAATAAGCCCTTTTTCAAATGGGGAAAGATTTGCCGTTTTTCCCATTTTACTTCATTCATCGCGAAAAGGACTCTTACACCTTACGTATACTAGCATTCTAACCACGTGTAACCACGTCATAAAAATTTCGCGTACTTCATCCCTACCAAGCATTAAAATGCAAATCTCTAAGGTTTTTAACTGATAGGCCAGTGAGTGTACATATCTATGCATTTTATCAACTTATATCTTTCTCTCAATTTAATAGTTATCGATGAATATTCAGACAACCAGAGAATAATTTTTTTCCAATTTTATCTTTAAAATCTACATGTTTGATGTAAAGGTTAAACATCGAATTTCATTCAACCATTTCAAATTTTGGACTGAGATTTTAGGGCTGAGGAAGGTGCAAAATGTGAAGATCCGTAAAATCTCGAGTTGGATGTTTTTGACAATTTTAATATTTTATATATTTACGTATAAGAAAAAAAAAAATAGAAAATTAATATAAACAACGCAACAAAACAGAAATTAGTATTATTAAAACCAAGGGATCGCATTTTAGATAAAATTAATTTCGTTCTTTAAAATTTTGGAGCAGCTGGGTAAAAGTAAAATTGTTTATTCTTGTTTCGACCTTTTTTTTTTTCTTTTTTTTTCTGAAGATGGATCATAAGAAATGCGAGATAAAATTTTTGCTTCAAAGATTTACTAGAATATTGCTTTGTTTCTTTTTTTGCGCTTCGCATCAAAAACTTCCTTATTTTTCAATTTTTATGCTATTCTTACATTTGATAATGTCGGAAAATAAAATACTCCCGTAAGTGCTTTAGATATTGTTTAAAAATAGTTCCCCTGTAATGCCGAAGTGCACGTATCTCATTCTAGTAAGTATCTTTTGTAACTTGCTTTATATGTTCATAAAACTATCGGTTCATACAAGAAAGAGTTTTCGAAATATTTATTTATATTATGTTGTTTTTGTTTCCCCTTAAAATGGAAAAAAGAACAATGCTTCTGGAAGTTTTCTTAGTAGATAACTTTTGTGAAATGTTTTTGGAGAAAGTAAACATTTTTTGTTCGGTGTTCTTCGATGTTGTGTTCCCCTCCTCCTCTTTCTCCAACATTCACTTTTATTTAGGTTAAAAGCGTTTCTTCTTTCAATTTCATTTCCTTTTTTTCTGATGAGCTTTTGTAAAATATTCAGTTGAAGATGTTTTATGGTTTTCCATTTGCTAAAATTGCATAATTTTTTTTAGTAAATATTGCTTATTTTCTTTGTTTGCATTTTCGTTAAATTCCGAACTTTTAAGTGAACATATGCAGTTATCTTTACAAAAATTTCCCATTCTGCAATTTCTTTTATACAGTATACTCCCGAGTGGAATGTAGAGAAAGGACTGACCGGATAACAAAAAAGTCGGATAGGGCGGAGTTCTATGAATTAATTCCTTTGTCCGCCGATACCAGAAGACAAAGTTTTTATCCAAAACATTGTTATCATATGTATTTTTTCACTTATTATTTGATTACTAAGTCCTGCCGGTAACGTGTCGAGTTAAAATAGAAGACTATGTGGTATACATATACATAGTATAAAATGAAGTCTCCTGAAGGCGTCTGCATATTGGAATCCCAACAACTCTAGAAATAATTAACAGATATTGGAGATTTTTGTACCATTTTGTAGAGCATTTATTGGGAAACGTTTTAGTACATCGAAATCGTATCAAAATGAAAAAAAAAAAAGGGAATTTTATCATTGCAATTTTAATTTTTTCCGCGCATCGCGAAAACCCCTCTTGCTACTTCGATGTGCAGGAAGAGACAGCAGTGATATGCATATGAGATACATTTCTTTGTTTACGTCTGATTTTAAACAGCGATTCAAATCTCATTATTCCGAAAACAAGGAAATCCAACTTCGAATCGATCACCTGTGTTTTGTTTACGGGCATATATTTTTACATTTGTAGCAGTCTGAATATTTCTGAATGTGTGCTGTAAAAATTGTTTTGTAGCTCTTTTTGATAATTCCTAAACATATTTTTATGTTTGTTTGATGCTGCGTAGGTAACAAGCCAATTTCATGCCGGGTGGATGGTAGACTTAAGTTTAAAACTAATTTTTCTTCTTGGATGCTATGTCGCGGGCAATGCCGTGCCGTATATATATATATATATATATATATATATAATGTGTGTGTGTGTGTAATATATATGTATGTATCAAAGCACATAGCAGAGTCGTGGCCGAAATCATGGAGAAGACAGGTTGAATTTTTAAGTTCGTTTTATTCCACCACGGGAAGTAGGTATTATGTGCAAGCAAAAGCGACGTGGACAACATGGAATGACGAAAAAGCTGAAAAAGCCTTCAAATTTTAAGAGGGATTTTTGACACATGTCAATCGCATGTACAGCTCTTGTAAAGGAATCCCAGGGATCTTTTAGAGGAATTTGTTAAGCTGACTAATTTCAGCCCCTACGCTTGGAGTGTGGCAAAGTAGCCGGCATTTAGCTGATTCAGAAATTTTCCAAAGCTTCTGTTGAATTAATTAACTAGAGCCAGTGGAATGGATCATGAAATAAGAGAATATTTTAAAATGATATTTCTGTGGGCTAAATTAAGATAAAGTTTGTAAATTAATTAGGATTAAAACTAAGATTTTAAAATATAATTACACACACACACACACACACAGATATATATATATATATATATATATATATATATATATATATATATATATATATATATACTGCAACAATTGGTCTATAATTTTTGCGGTTTCAGTTTAGCATTGGATTAGTTCATACTCTTCCTCTCCTCCTCCATCTGAGGTTTGCTGTTGATTTTTGAGTTTTGGGTTTCGATTTCTATCCTGAGGGAGACACAATAACGTTCAATACATATTTGTTTTCTTTTTATGAGAAGTCGCTCCTCTAAAGATGCTTATAGATGACTTTCTAAAATACGTTTCTAATAGTTACAAGTGAAAAATTTGGTCTGTTTGCGTGATAAATATAAATAGCTTTTCTGTTATGTGATATGAGCTTAATCTTGTTGATGAATTGAAGTACCTTCGGCGAGATATTAATGGAGTCTGCTGTAATTTTTTAATTTACTCTTCTCCAGCCATGATTCTATGAAATCTATGGTCTCCGTGCTCCTAATAGCAATTGTGACAGTTTGGTTCAGTATATAAGCACCTATTAAACCCTTAAAATGAGAAAAGGTAAATTCTTATAAATATCATTTGTTGACCAAAGTTAGAGCTGCGAGGGTACATTTGGTAAGGTCTCCTTTTCGGAACATTCGAAATTCCACCAAAAATTCATAGTGTTTGTGTGTTTAATATGGTATCATGGATCAAATGTCCTCCCTCCACTGTAATATGAATTTTTTAAATAGAAGGACGTGGATGCAAGCGTATATATAATTATTTATCCGTGATTCAAAATTGTGATGTCCGTCCATCATGTTATTTTAAAATGGACTGGTAATCCAATTAAATCTTATTTGTTGATCATAATTTTTACAGGATCTTTGATTTGATTTAACCCCCCCCCCGGGATCATTTCAAAACGAGAATGAGCAGCTTCTGGCACTGTGGTTGGATCTTGTCACCCAGGAGGGACACGAAAAGGTGGAGTCTGGCTTCTCCCATCGATGACTGGACGTTCTTCCGTAGCGGGAAGGGTTGTGTCGTGATCGGTGATGGCCCTTGGGACTCAACCACAGTTCCCTCCAGTGTTACTATTGCGGCAGTCCTGTCATTCCATATTTATTATTCGTGTGCCTTCGGGTGGGTTGGAGAGTCAGTGATATGACTTTGATTTTATTTAACTTTATTAATGCTCTGTTGGGATGCTATTTGGTAACATATACCATTTATTTTGTCGTGGTTTATTTGACGATATGACTTATTAATTGAAATTACATTTTTTAATTTTTAGATAATACTAATGTAAGGATATTGGTGCATGCAACTGACACAAACGTAATTATTTCATCTTAATTGGAATCAGTCCTCGGACCCGATGATATTGTGAAGTTTATCGGCGGTTAAGACATTATATGACTTCTTTTTAACGTTTCTAATCATTATCATAAGATTAGTAAGTATAATTGGTGCCTTGGATATGGCAACATTTTTTCGCCTCTTAATGATATTTCACTTTAAAGAATGACATTATCATATTAATGTCTCGCCTCCATAATGACCCTAAGACATGAGTCCAGAGCATCCCCACCCCTGACCACCGCGACCACCACCACCACCCTTCACTGCGTCATTGTTCAGGTCAACTACTCTCCAATCTCCGCTCTGAGACTCTGCAATCAGGATTCTGTTCCAATTGACCTTGAATTGTGTTCCAACTTTTCCTTCCAAGCTTTTCAATTTTTTTTTAATAAATTGGAAAAGAAGATCCAAGTATTATTATCAGTCTTTTTCATCCAGACCAATTTTTATTCTCATCTCTGCGTTTCATATTAAATTTCCTTCTCTGGAAGCTTAATACTCTTGTCGCAGGAAAATGACCAATTGACCAGAAAGTGTTATAGGAGGGTCGAGCCGAAGAATTTCTTTTGCGAGGAAGAAAAACGAATCTTGTAGACCAAATGGAAGTGGAATTGCGTTAGGGGAGGTAAACACCGCAGCCACAGATATCAAAGGCGTTTATGCTCGGACTGCTCTCTGCGGGCTTCATTTACTTTTATTGGTTTGAAACTTTAACCACAACCCCTCCCCTATCCATCTAAGAATATAAGGAGTCTTAGGATCAGAAAGAATTGTGAGAACTTCTTGGAAAATTTTTAGGATCAAAACTTTGTAATATTTTTGCCTTGGGAAAAAAAACCTTTTTCTATTTCATTTTCTGAAGTATTATCATTAGATCAAAGGTTTTCAAACACCGGATCCCAATTTTTGACAAAATTAGCTGCAAATGATTTTATTAGTTTATTCTATTTGGTAAGCAAATGCGATTAAAAAAATTCCATTATTTTGAATTATTTGCTTAAAATTTTGTAGAAAATGTGTAAATTGTGGTGACTGAATTGTAACACGTGCAATTTGTAATTTACTTTTGTTTTGTAAATATTTATCAACGTTATATTTTATTTATTTTCCTTTTTAATTTTATTCGCTATTAATCAAGAAAAATTATGTTTCTTATATAAATTCGCGAGGATGCTTCTCTGTGCTGCAAGTTTAACACTTTGCGCTCGGAAAAGTAATATGATGCAAAATTTTCATCTAATACGAAGATTCGTTTATTACTCTGAAAAATAGATTTCCATAAATGTTTTAAATCAAATTTCTTTGAAAAATTATTTTACATCTTTTTATCAGCCTGCAGATATTTTTAACTATCAAAATTGCAAAATTAATAAATAAAACGTCTACATGAGGCATCCTCTTAAATGATGAGTGATAGACACATAAGGGTACAAAGGGTTAAAAAAATGCATGCAATTTAAACTTTAGAATTTTCAATTTTATTAAGCATACTAAATAAACATAAAATAAATAAATAGCCAAATGCCTATATATATATATATATATATGTGTATGTATTGAGTGTAGTTCTCTTTATAATTTCTACACCAAATCTCTCTCAAATATTATTGCAGTATAGTTAAATTGCATTTCAGTGTGGGCATTAACTCCTCATGCAAAATTATTCTAAAGAACCATTGAATATAATACTGTCAAATTTTGTCAAATTCTGTGCAATAGTCGAATTCATAGTTTTCTTAGATCTTCAGATATTGCAATTATTTCTGAAATGAGGAGTTTATATTTGGTTCCTATCAAAGGGGCATTAGCGAAGGGAAATCAGTTCAGTTTAAGACGTAAAAGTTTGCCATTCAACTGAAGATATCGGTAATTTCAAAGTCATGATCATAATTCTTTATTGGCAATTTCTTTCCCCCCCCTTCATACTATTCATCTGAAAAGGCCAGATTTTTTTTAATCTAAAAAATTTATTTGCATTTCTTCAATTTTATTAGTTTTATTTGATTGTGTTCTTGAAAATGTTTCAGTTTAAAATATATTTAAGTGAAATATCTTTTGAAATTTTTTTTATTTATTTGATGCATACTTGGAACATTAATGTTCCTTTGTACTTAAACAGTAAATCGTTTTCCATTTTTAATTTAAGTTGAAAGTTAAGGCACAGAATTTATAATTTAGAGTTGAAAAAAATTATAGCAATATAGCAATAGTTTGTAATAGATTTAAAAATAAATATAGTTTATAATATTTTAGTAATTTAATAATACACAATCAAATTTATGAACTAATTAATGCGATATAAGACAATTCATTTAAAGCTGATTACTTGGGCATTTTTATATTGCTATATTTCTATAAT
>JAOUZG010026324.1:409062-445283 GCA_026289955.1 Argiope argentata | reverse complement strand
TTCGCCAGTATGAATGCTCGCTAAAATTTTCAAATAATATTTTATGTAGCTGTGTCTCATAACAGGTTTTTCAACAAAATATTTTGAAACCGAAGAAACTTTGATAGTCATATAATTCATTTATAGTATTATTTTCATCTGATGTTCTGTTCACTGTATTACTTATTTTTCTCTTTCTATCCGAGCAATGATCGTCCCGGAATTGATATTTTACTTAAATGGTGGAGGTGGAGGGAAAGGTCTAAAATTCTACGTTTTTATAGAATAATGAGATTCAAATTTTCATAAATGTAAACACACTAAACAAATACAGACACAATTGGTTTTCAAGAGATGCGAAAGTTTAAAAACAGCTTGGAAAATGCCGCGTACAGAGGAAATAATGGTGACACATACACAGACTTCTTTTCTTTTTTTTTCTATCCTTTTTTTCTTCACAACTTTTCTATCTACAAATCCTTTTTTCCTTTTTTATTCTTTTTTTTCTTCCCTGACCAGACTTTATTTTGAGCAGGCATGAATTAAATATTCATACCGTCTAATAATAAAAGCAACTATTTTCTTTCTTTTTTAAACATCCCGTTATCTATGAATGAAAATCAACTGACTTCGCGTATTTCTTTCTAAACAAATCAATGTATTACTTCCTGTTATCTAATTCAGTTGGTGTGGGGGAAGGAAATGAAGATTTTTGGCGGGAAAGTAAGAAAAGTGTCATTTTAACTTTCCACGCAGTTTTTTAATTTTTTCTCTCCATAAGAACCATCCTCGTGTCTTAACGAAAATATTTTTTTAAAAATTAGCCGAATCGGTCGCGAGCCGTTCTCAAGTTTGGCGCTTAGCAACGCATTTCGAGTTGCATTTTTATTAATATAGATATATAGATATATATAAAAGTGAATTAGAATATTATATTTGTGGAGAAGTGATGTGCATTCTTTTTACAATGAATTTTTTTATTTTGGTTAAAGAGGATTTCCTGAAATAGTTGATCATTTCAAAACAAAGAAACTTGCGGAAAAGATACTTTTAAGGAATAAGAATTTACTATGTATTTTTTCGCCCTTTCCAATCATAACCTTCAGTAGCAACAACAATTAATTTCCGAAATAATACATTTTCGTTGAAACGAATTCCGACATTATCGGAATCTAATTTTATCATTTTTGAGATAGTTTGAGATGAATCGACAGATCAATTTAATATTTATCTCTTTCGGCGCCCTAGCACTATAAAAATAAATAAGCCGGGCATTATGAGGCTTTTCACGTTATAAAAATACAGAATTGTTGACCGTTCTCGGTAAGTTTAAGGAAGGTACAATTTCCTTATATAATACCCTTGCCAGTGAGTGATAGAAGAACAGATTTTGATACTGAAAGTTAGCTTGCTCCAAACTGAAGATGGGATTAAAGTTTTCGCTTTTTTCGATCCATCTCCATCCCTGACCTCCCTTGCATCCCTCGGGATTACTGTTTCGTAATAATCGATTCCCCCCCCTCGTACGGAAACATAGCTGCTGTTGATTAAAAAGGCAAGAAAGGCGGCTACACAATGGCCGGCTGTCTCTCTCTTATGAGGCGTGTTCCTTATTTATCTCCATTGCGAGATATCGATCAAGGCGGCCCTTTTCTTTCCCCTAACTAATCGAAGGGGCGTGCGCCTCTGTCCGTCTGCTCCGGGAGCGGGATCAGTCGGTTTTAGCATTAAGCGGAGAAAAAGCCACTGTCAGTTTCTGCTAACCCTCTTTCCCGTCCTATTAATTGCAAGTTTGCGGAACAAAAATAATACTTATTATTATTTCTTTTTGTGGCGAACAGTGAATTCTTGTTTTCATTAGAACTTTAAAGGTTTGTGTGTAGGAAGATCAAAGCATTTCTTTAAAAATAAAACTCTAAATATATCCAATATTTTTAATTGCTTGCTTCCATAACCTTTAATTTCTTTCTTTCTTTATTTTTTAATATTAAAAAGGCTTTAACATTTGTGAATGAATATTTTTTTTTATTTGCACAAAACATTGTACTTTTTGTTCCGATCATTGCAGGAATTTTTGAGATAACCTCGTATGTGATTTACAATCGAATACTGGAACTCAAATATTAGTTACGTTATTTTTTTGGCACATCAAAAGAAAAAAAAATGCGTCTATTCATACCAGTTTTGCTGAAGTTTTAAACTTTTTCTTTCGTGATTTGAGACTTGCGTAGCCATTTAAATTCCAATTCTATTAATTCGTACGTTTTTAGATTGAAATTGTTAGAATGTTTACATAATTTTGACCTGAATAATTCAAAATGTAAAGATTTTTTTTAATTTAAAAACTAACAAAACGGAATTTAATTTATTATATTGTGATGAAAGATGAAACTCGGCACTTGTCTTCTTTGAGATAAAAGCGAATCCAGTGTGAGAGAGAAACGTAAATATCAAGTTTTTATATATAGTAATTTACTAGCCGCCTTTGGCGACCAGTCGGTTTCTCCAGTTTTAATGCTCGCTAAAATTTTCATATATTTTATGTAGCTGTGTCTCATAACAGGTTTTTCACCAAAATATATTTAAACCAATCAAATTTTGATGGTCAAATAATTCATTTATAGTACTATTTTGAATAATTTTCTTCAGATGTTCTGTTCATTGTACTACTCATCTTGCTCTTTCTATCCGAGCAACGATTGTCCCGGAATTGATATTTTACTTAAATGGTGGAGGGAAAGGTCTAAAATTCTACGTTTTTATAGAATAATGAGATTCAAATTTTCATAAATGTAAACACACTACACAAATAAAGACACAATTGATTTTCAATAGATGCGAAAGTTTAAAAACAGCTTGGAAAGTGCCGCGCACAGAGGAAATAATGGTGACACACACACAGACTTCTTTTCTTTTTTTTCTATCCTTTTTTTCTTCACAACTTTTCTATCCACAAACCCTTTTTTCCTTTTTTATTCTTTTTTTTCTTCCCTGCCCAGACTTTATTTTGAGCAGGCATAGATTAAATATCCATACAGACTAATAATAAAAGCAACTATTTTCTTTCTTTTTTAAACATCCCTCTATCTATGAATGAAAGCCAACTGACATCGCGTATTTCTTTCTAAACAAATCATAATTTATTACTTCCTGCTATCTTACTCGGTGTGGGGGAAGGAAATGAAGATTTTTGGCGGGAAAGTAAGAAAAGTGTCGTTTTATCTATTTTCCACGCAGCTTTTTCATTTTTTCTCTCCATAAGAACCATCCTCGTGTCTTAACGAAACTATTAAAAAAAATTAGCCGAATCGGTCGAACCGTTCTCTGGTTTTGCGCTTAGCAACGCATTTCGAGCTGCATTTTTATTACAATAGATGTATATAAATCTTTGGTTCATATTCATTTGAGCCATACTTTTCCTAAGATCATTCGAGTTCACATATTTCATATTAAAAGTTCGCTCGAATTTCTTTCAAAGAGATAAGAAAATTTTTCTATCCCTTCATAAATCACAGTGACAGCCTATATTTTTAAGGGGACAGTAATCAAAAGAATATCCCTTACATTTAATGGCTATTAAGCAAAATTATGCTTGGTAAACCTTTGAGTATTCTCAGAACATCTTTTTTTTTTTTTTTAATTCATCTCAGAGAGAGTTTTTAGCGGACTAAGTATGCGCCTCGCATCTTCAATCATCGACATCTAATGCAAGCGGGTGGAATTTCGCAGTGATATCCAAAAGTCTTGGGCGCACGCAATGATTTTGTGAAGGGATTTCGGACTTTCAGCATTTCTAGATTTCATTGCTATTAAATTTCTAGACACTTCGCATGTATAAAGAGGATGGTTTTTACTTAGATCTAGAATAGAAATATTACTGCTCGATCTCTATTCAAAGAATATCTTTATAAAAAATCCGATTTATTGCATAAAAGAGAAGGAAGTTTTGATTTATTTAAATACTATTTTTGTACATGCATATATTAAATATATACATTTGATTTCATATTTAAGTTGTTTAGAAAAATCTCATCATTGTCATAATGTTTGTGAATTAATTGTTAAATGTACCAGTCTTGTTTGATTTCTGTATTTTCTCAAATCTCATTTTATGACTATTGATGTGCTGAATGTTTTTCATCCATTTGTCTCATAGAATTTTAAGGTTAAACTATTGAACTAGTAGCAGAATATTGCCTGATCTCAGTAGCTTTGAAATCTGCCAGACCAGTAAAGCTAGCGTGATGGGTTTTCTTTCTTATAGTGTTCATATCTCAATTTCAGTTGCGGAAGGACGAACCATTATTTATGAGATTTGATTCCCGTTAAAAGTATTTGCAATTTATTTTTGTCCCATTTTTCACGCTTTGCTCTCTCTCTCTCAAAATATCTTTTGAAGTTATTATACATTAAAAGGTCTGTTATTTGCTATGTTTCAAAAATCTTCATTTCAATCAGGCCAACCGTGTATTAGAAATTAGGTCGTTATATTTGGTAATTTTTTGAGCTTTAGGGTCCCGCATTTTTTTTAGCTAATATTTTTATATTTAAAAGTTACGTCGCGATTTTTTTCCAATCTTATTGAAATACATTACCGATGCCACAACGTCCGACAGATTTCGTTAATTATTTACATGAAGCTAAAAAATCGGCTGAAGGCTTTTTTTTGTTATTACAATAAACAGCTATTGCAACCGATTTACAATTAAATAAAACATTTCATTTTGTCATGCCGAAACATGATGTGGTTTTTGGGATGAGATTTTCGGCATCAATAAAATTCCGTAGACGGAAAATAATGATGTTATTATCTGCACGAGCATCTAAAAAAAAAAATCAGCTTTTAATAACGTGTTGCCATTGCATTTACAAAAACTCCGATTAAAAAAGATAAGTTAATGACTGCAGCAAATAAAACTTAGAAAGATGTCATTTTCAGCATGTGATTATATGAAATGAAATAATTAGGAAATATGATATTTTTTTAAACATTCAATGCGAGACAAAGTTTTTTTGGATCGTTTGCAATACTAGAGCGACTCATTCAATGAAACAATTAAAACGAATAAAAATATAATTTAATTTACACAAGCACGTGGTGTTTGGCTGTTTAAGAAATCATGTTCTGACATGATATATTGAAATATCCATAGCAGATTTCATTTTAATTAAATTATAAAAGCATGAAAATATCGCGAGTAAAAAAAATGATTACAAAATATTATTTTATTTAGAGTGAAACAGTTTAAATTTTCTTAACGTATAAAGTTAAAATATTAAAATGTTAATGCATTAAGTGTTAAAACAATATCAAAGCTGAAATGCAACATTGTTTGTACGAATTAAAACATGTTCAAATGAACACACACGCACGCAAATTTAAGACCCGGTTGTCATGAAAGTGTAATTAATAGATTTAAATAAATATTTGGAAGTAATTAAAAAAATCTCAGTTAATTGTCAAATTGTGGGTTCCCGATTTCTTCCTTTAGTGTAATTTAAATGGCCATTTAATGACTGGATTGAATATGCAAATAATAAATAAAGCAATTATTGGAAAGCCTTTGAAAATTCGTTTTTCTAATCTAAAACTACATTTTCCAATTGAAAAAAAAATGTCCCAAAATTGTTTAAAAAAGCCCGAAAAAATTCCAATGAAAACCTCCACTTGTGATGGCATTGGCAACTA
This sequence comes from Argiope argentata, assembly GCA_026289955.1. Lineage (NCBI taxonomy): Eukaryota > Metazoa > Arthropoda > Arachnida > Araneae > Araneidae > Argiope > Argiope argentata. The sequence continues at coordinate 439,615 of JAOUZG010026324.1, read as the reverse complement.
GCGGAAGGTACGGACTAGTTTGATTTCCGGTGCCACTTTATCTCCCATACGAGCAATTTTCTCCTCTTACACCCACAATCCCACCTTTTTAATTACATTGGCTTACCGCCAAAGGATGAATTAATTTTTTCTCCGATCCCATTTGTAGGGCTTGACAGCATAATTATGTTTTCTGGGTGCTTAATAACAAGAGCAACGCCTCTTTGCTTTTCGCGTCTGATCAAGTCCGAAAATGAGGTTGCATTGGAATAGATGGTTTTGTGATTCTTCCTCGGCAATTAATGTCCCTCCAGTGTGTATTAAGTGAGAATGATAAGATAATGTAACATATGCTCTCATGCCGAATGGACCAAAAAGTAATTCTTTTACGATACTGCAATTTGATTAGAGCAGCTTTTAAGCTCGAGGAGTAAGAAGTCATTGTATGTAGGAGATCACAGCTTTGAAAATTAAAATTCAATGTATAGCTTGTGTAATATTTTCGTTTTTTATTTATTGAAAAATTGGATTATTTTGATCTTTTTATTTGTTAAATAGTGATACTTTTAAGGGGAATTCAACTATACCAATTATGATGGAGTTTTTTTATTGTATTAATTGTACCTTTTTTAAAGTATATTTTCTTTTTTGTTAAACTGAAGCGTGTATATTAATTTTTCTTACCATTGGAAATACTCTTTGTTTTATAAATTTTCTTATGGATTTCTATTTCATTTTTAATTCTTATTTATCCATTCACTCTCTTTTCGCCTTTGATCTCCGAAAATGAAGTTGTATTGAATAGATGGAGCAATTAACTGTTCTACCAATGAATATTAATTAAAAATGACAAAAGAATGTAACTTACTATCTAATGCGGAATTGACCATAGAGTAATTCTTTGAAAATTCAATTCGATTAGAGAATCTTTTAAGCTCGTAGTATTGAGGTAATTTTATTTGTGCGACAGAGCTGCGTATACTTAATATTTTAAGCTGTATAGTATTTCCCATTTTTTTAATGAAGAAGTTAGCTGTTTTAATTTTCTCTCTTTTAAATATCGTCATTTTTTATTACGGCTTGTGAACAACTCAGTAATGCTAGAAATTTTAAGTGAGTTACGGATTAATTATGATAAGTTTTGATTATTTATATTTCCTTTTTTACTTTTCATTATCATTAAATTTTGTGTGTGTATATGTATGTACTCGATTTTTTATGATTACAAATCCACTGAGTTTAAAATTCTTGTCATGGATTGTTAATTTAATTCTGAATACTTATGCTGTATGCTGGAAGTGATACTTAACTTCCTTTTGTGAAACGACCCAACATTAATGTAACAGTAAAGTTTGAAGGTTCAATTAAGAGAGAGAGAGAGAGAGAGAGAGGAAAAAATAACAGGAAAATGTTTTATTTATTCTTTTTTATGCATTTTTTAAAATAAGATACGTTATTGTTTATTACATTAATCATTTAGAAGTCTCAGTTTGTAGAAGTTTAGTAAATCACTTGACTCCTCTGTATCAGTCGATTTCTGTTCAACACTGTTTGTCTAATCTGAAATCAATTAAGGAGAACGGAGGAGCGGTGCGACGTGAAGTGCCCGAGATCTCTGTAGGGATTCGTTTCTTCTATTCCTTGCCTACTCAACTGATTAAAAGAATTGCAATGATTTTAGGCGGAGGGTTTCGAAGGGGTGTTCAGTTCTGTTAAGTACCAGTGTTGCCTTCAGTGCATGAAATGTTGGAATTTTATAATATACCCTGACTTTATTGCTTCTTTTTTTAGTTTTAATGCTATATACATATATATTTTCTATCCTTTGGCAAAAATGTTGGTAAAACCAAAAAATTTTTTATTGGTAGGGCTATTTAATGAATTTCGAATAATATTACATTTTGCTTTTATCAACAAACACCCTACCTTTTTATCTTGATGTAGAAAAATCCCGAATTGTTTATTTTAATTTCTTACGTTTTTAAATAAAATATTTCGCAATAATTTTTGATAATGTACCTGGGATGATACAATGTGAATGGTTGATAATTATATTTCTAAAAAAAAATATTTGTTATTCTATATAGCGGTTAGTATTTTACAGAATATTTTATGAACTAAAGAAAAAATAAAATAAAATTTTATATTTAGACAAAATTTCAAGTAATATCGATAATTATGAATTTACAAGATTGGTAAAATTGTGCAGAATTATAGGCCAGAAAAAAATGTGAAAAGACCAATTTCAGAAAAAAAAAATCGCAAATATATGTTATGTTATAACGGAACTGTGGCAACGTCACCTAGAGGAAACATCAGCGCCACCTAGATCAGTCTATCCACCTAGGCCACCATAGCCAGTCGACCTCCAGCCAACATAGAGAGAGCGTCTCGATTGAGGATCGTCTTTTGTTTTTCGTAAATGTCTTAATTGGTTTCGTTATTTTGTCCCTTTTTTATATAACTGTTTGTGTATGTTTTTATGTTTAGTGAATGTCTACAAATAAATGATGTTAAAAGCTAGCCGTGGTAGTTATTGAAGACAAACGGTTACATAATTTCTGACGCCCAACGTTTTGGACCAGTGAAATATGTTAGGAATCCCAATTTGGTTTTAAAAAAAGCTTTTACCCCGAGTTTAAGTTTAGTTGCTGGAGATCGGCTCATTTTTGTTTTCAGATTGACTACCAGTCAAAGTGATTCCCATGTTCTGGAATATTGTCGTGTGCTGCTAGCATACCGCTAATCATCGCAAAAAGAATTTGATAAGTATCTTTTATGTTATTGTTTATTTTGCTTCTTAAATACTTTTCACTTATTACAGTAAAAGTAATTATAATTTACATAAATCATTTTAGAAAAAGCAACGGCTTTCTTAATCAAGAGTTGTAAATTTGATTTTTTGTTGTTGTTTGTGTGTATTTTAAATTGATTATTACATCCTCCACAGTTTTTCACTAAGTATCTATTTTATATAATATATGGTGAACAAATTGATACATTTAAATATGTGAGTTTCGATTCTCACTCTCAGAACGGAAATTATTTTTCCCCTCCTCTCAGTAAAAAAAAAAGAAAAAAAATTGGAGACGCAGATGTGCTGGCGTCACATTTTATGAATGAGACTGCCGTTTTTATTTCATTTTGTTTTGCTAATTTCGAATATGCTCGTGAATAAATATGACTCATGCTTTCTGTGAAAATTGTTTTATGATCTTTATTTATTAATCACGCCGGAAATCATTTTAAGAATTCTGCTCTGTTTCACATAATCGGAAACGAATATTTTTTTTTTGCCTTGATGAATATTTTTTCTGTTTTGATTTTACCCAATACTTCGAGAATTCTTTTAAAAGTTATAAAATAAAGAATAGTACATGTTTTGTGTTATCATTTCTAGTAAACGATATTTTAGTAAATGTGTTATTAACAATTTCCTGGTTTTAACGAAAATTTACAAGCAATATTATTTTGATGAGTATTAAGTTAAGAGTTTAATTGTCTGAGCACTTTCAATTTAAATTGCTATTGTACCACTTTTGATATTAATTAATTTTGTTTATAAGTATTATATCAATCTGTTTAAAGATGCAATTGATATTCATTTTAAACTATGAAACTAAACATTTTTATGTGATCCACATTGAAATTCAACTACAATAATTTTTTTCCCTTTCTTTTCAAACATTGATTCTCTTTTGTGTTTTAAATTTTACTTGTTAACGTTTCAATTGCAAATACATTCAATTTTTTCTATAACTTTTGTTTAAAGTTAAAGAACATAATGTAGTAAAATTTTTATAATTGTATGTTACAACAAAAGTATATAACCAAAAGTGTTGAAATTTTGTTCTTGTTCTTGATGTGCATCTGTTTTCGTATATGATTAAATATTAATTTTGTGCTGGACCTTGTTAGAACTCGCCAAAAGTTTTCTTATTTTAGTTTTAATGCATATTCCTTGTATGTGAATGTAAATAGTTTTAAGACATTTTATATCAAATTTCCGTAATTATCAAGCCAATTTATCCTCCCCACTGACCCCTCATTCCAAGATGGCTTACCTGGCAAAAGCAAAGAAAGAGGATCTAAAAACTATCGCGTACGAATTAGGTCTAACAGCAAATGATTCTATGCGTGTTGTTGATTTGCGAGATCTAATAATCAAATCCACGTCTTATGACGAGACTTTCACCAGAACTCTTAGAAACTATTGTTGACACTAGGCAGCAAAAAGAAAAGGAAAGCAAATATATAGAAGAATTTAAAAGGAAGGAACAAGAATTGATACTTGAAACGGAACGATTAAAAGTAAATCTTGCAGCTGCTAGCTCCAATTCTTCTAACGGTTCCTCCACTTTAAATGTTGTACCCAGTGAACAAATCCAACATTTACTTCCAAACTTCACAGAGACTTCTGACATTGCAGCCTATTTGTAAATTTTTGGAAGACAACGTGAGAAAGTTCGCGTGAAAGAAGAAGACTACATAACGCACCTCCTACCTCTTCTTCCCATTAACATTTCACAAATGATTCTGCGAGAACCCAAGGAAAAATTAGAAGATTATACTTATATAAAGAAAATTCTACTTCAACGATTTAAGTTAAATGCTGAAGCATTCCGAATCAAGCTCACTACTCACCAAAAACAAATTGGAACTTTATGGCAAGACTTTGCGTATGAGTTAAGAAACTACCTAGAAGAATGGCTTCAGAGTCTTGCAGTTTTTGATTACGAATCGCTGAAACACCTTGTTCTTACAGATCAATTGAAACGAAGAGTTAGTAATGATGTCAAAGAACACTTCGTCGATCGTTGGGGGAAAATTAAGTCGTCATCTGAACTGGTGCAGTTATTAGACGATTACGAAGCTGTTCGTGTTAAAAATACGAAGAGTAAAAATCAACTCCATTTAAAGCAGAACTTTCCACTGAAATCTATTTATCCTTCCAGAACCAAAGAAGATGTACAAAGAACGACTAGTAAAAACTTTCCATATCGAGTCGACAAGATAACCGCCAAAGACAAGATAACCGCCCTCCTTTGGCTTGCTATGGGTGCGGTAAACCAGGATTTATAAAATCAAAATGTCCCGACTGTTCAACGCCTACCAGACGAAATGATTTCCAAGCAAACTCTTTGAAAATGCTTGCTACACATGTAGATATGCCTACAACTATCACTTATATCGACATCACCATTTGTGGACAAAGAGCTCGCGTATGTGCAGAAACTGGTGCAAGTTGTACGGTTGATGGTGAAAGACTTTATAAAATATTTCAGGAGAAACAAGTACCGATGACAAGTAAAACCATCAACATGTCTCTCGCGGATAGACAATTCACAACAACTCAAGCCTTCACATCAGAGGTAGTCATGAATATTGAAGGAAGAGACATTGTAACGAAATTTCTAATTCTTCCGAAATCGAAAGGAAATAGAACTCTCCTTGGATATGGTTTTCTTGAAAAAGCAGGCATCGTCCTTGACCTAAAGAATAGATGTTGGTTCTTCCATGACAACCCTCTTCAGGTGTATCCATTTGGAGTGGACCTCGAAGCACAATGTCCTGAACCAGTAAAAAGCATAGAAGGGAATTTTTGCGACTTGCGGGATAATGAGGGACAAAACCTAAGTCCTCATGAAAGACTACAGCTCAATGATCTGTTGAGAAAATACGAGAATGATTTTCAGCTAGGGGGAGGAGCTACGCCATTCAATGACCACCAGGCATGGAAAAAAAAACTGCCCATGATTAGATTTGCATTGAATACCGCCAAGAGCGATTCAACTGGGCACTCTGCTGCATTTCTCCAATTCGCACATGACCTAAGAACTATAGATGATGTCAAACACGACATAAAAGCCGTAATAGAAAATGACAACTTCGTTCCTGAGATTACACCATATTTAAAAAGGTTTGCAAGAACGGTTCAACAAGTACGAGAAAGAGTTGAGAAACACCAAGATAAACCAAAACGGTATGTTGATAAGAAACGTAAAGATACTCCAAAATTTGTTCTTGGTGACAAAGTCTGGGTTACTCTCCACCCTGTTAGCAAAGGCTCATTGAAGAAAACCAGCAAATTCATGCCTAAACGGGACGGTCCTTATATGATAGTGACTGCAAGGTCGCCAACAACTTACGATATTGCCGATCCCAATGAACCAGACAAAATTCTCGGTAAATATCATGTTTCAGCCTTGAAACCTTATCAAGAACGAAATAAGTTTCAAACATCAGACCGGGTAGCTCCAGTAGCTCCTCTTAGAAAAAGAGGACGGCCAAGACTTCCGCCACCTGACTTCTTGCCGAGACGGCCACGGAGAAGTCAGAGGGGGAGGATGTAACGGAACTGTGGCAACGTCACCTTGAGGAAACATCAGCGCCACCTAGATCAGTCTATCCACCTAGGCCACCATAGCCAGTCGACCTCCAGCCAACATAGAGAGAGCGTCTCGATTGAGGATCGTCTTTTGTTTTTTGTAAATGTCTTAATTGGTTTCGTTATTTTGTCCCTTTTTTTATATAACTGTTTGTGTATGTTTTTATGTTTAGTGAATGTCTACAAATAAATGATGTTAAAAGCTAGCCGTGGTAGTTATTGAAGACAAACGGTTATAATGTAACTAAATTTTATAATTTATACAACAAATATATTTATGCGACTAAAAATATTATCTTTTAGTTATATTTATGTATGTAAATATATTTTACAAGTGCGTGACCGAAAGGATAGAACTTTTGGATGTACTTCAATTCATTTCACCACGGGAGCCATAACTTGTATTGGGGCAATAAGATATATGTCAGTCTACATCGTGACATAAGAACGAACGGTAACCGCAAATTTTCCCTTTTGTGATATTAGTATGAGATTCTGATAGAGATTTTTTTTTTTTTTTGCATGCCGTGTGTCATTTTAGGCTAGGGAATATTAGATTTCCTTAAACGATATGTGTGAGTGTTAAGGGTTTTCATTCCTTTGTTTCTAGTGTGGTAATGACGGAACCAGCAATTTTTTAAATCGTGTGTTAGAATAAATCGAGGAAAGAGGCCATTACACCAGGAAACAAGATATTTTAGAATAAAATGATCTCTTATGATCTAAATAAAGCTTAAAAGAATGTTCTTAAGGTGGACTAAATGAAGATAAAAATTAAGAAATTAATTTAGTTTTACATTAAATTAAGAGATATCTTACAGATATGTTATTTTATGTTTTTATGATGTCGATGAACCTCACGGTGCTCGATAACTGTAACTGCAATTGCACGTTGTCTTTTGCTATTGTGACTTCATTTTCCCTTTCTCCCTTCTCATTTGAAAGAAGAAAAATAAATAAATCCAACAAAATTTTCAAATTAAGATTTATCAAAATTTTATGAAATAACTATCTATTAAGTCGCTTTTTTTAATAGTGTTGACATTGTTAAACTGAAGCTCTGAATTCGAGATATGAATCGTATATATAGAACGATAAATGAATGATAGAAGATGAAGAATTTTCTATATATTTTATATATGGATTAGGTTTTTAAAATCCTTTTTTTATAATTTCCTCTATAATTTTCGTTTAGATTATTTTTATCATTTTACTTTATAATTTTCCTATCCATTTATTTATGAACTATCTTAATAATACTGTTTTATAATTTTTTTATATTCTTCTTATTCTATACTTTATAATTTTTCTTAAGAGTTTTCAGCGAATTATCTTTTATGAGCTTTGTGTTTTCCTCTTTTCTATTTCAATCATTCAGTTCAGATTTATTCCTACGTAACAAATTCTTGTAAGAAAATAATTTCGCTATTTCTTGACCTTTCTTTTACCATTTAAGGAAAAACTATTTGACTGATAATAGAAAATTCACCCCCCCTCCTTTTTGCCTTTAATTTCTGAGACAAGTGCCGCCAGGCATGATCATTTGAAATGCTGTTTATTTGATAAAGCGATATGTTCCTATCTTATCTGCATATTAACTTCTGTTACCGATAAGAGGTTGTTTTACAGTCGGTAGCAATATTTTTTTTCCAACGTAACCTGGAGAAATTCTACAAAATGTATTTAACCAACATCTGTTACATAACATGGGTATATTCTAAGGCAGACCTTGAGCGGGAGGTATTGTTTTGTCATTTATTAAATCTGCATATGTCATCCCGCGGCCCTCGATCCATCTTTCTTAATTGTGTTTAAAAAAAGTCCACAAAATTCTTTAGTTTAAAGGGTAGGGACAAAGATGTGACATAGAATATTGTATTTTATTATTATTTTGTTTTATTTAGCCCAATTACATTTCATTCGACAGGCGACATATTTTTATGCAAGTTAACGAACGACCAACTCCATAAGTCTAAGCTCAAGAGGGAAAGAACATTTATTACTTTTATTTAATTGATCTTTGCTAAAGTAATTAATGTTTAGGACTTCAAATTGTATTAAGATTTCAATATGTATATTGTTTAGGATTTCAATGTGTATTCATTAATGTTTCGCGTATTATTATATTTAGTATCAAACTTTTTATCCAATTTCATTCATTTATTTGTTTTAGACAGTTTATTTATCGAAATTTTTGGAAAATTTGGAAAGCAAATAGAAATTTCTTGTATGTAATTTTATTAGCGATTTCTTTAATTAAGGTTGGAGGTTTATCGATCCTATATAGATTATTCATATCTATATTTATTTTCTGCAATTTCATTTTTTAATCATTAGTTTTACATAATCTGATTAAATGCAGCTTACGTGCATTTAAAAACAGCATAATTCATTCAGAAAACTTATTATTCATTGATTTTAAGTATTAAAGTAACAACGGGTAAGTAAATATCTGTTGTCATTAAAAAAGTTTTTAAATAATGCCAGTAATTGCTTTATTTCTCACTTCCATTTCTTAAGCTAGTCTAGTGTTTCTCAATGTTGCAAATGAACTTGCATTTATTTATTAGCGTATCCTTTATTTACGTAAAGCCTGTACGCTAATTTTATGTATTCTTAAAATAATGCTAATAAATAAATGCAAGTTCATGTGCAACATTTTATTTTTCATTTTTGCAATCCGTTGCATAAATATATTGGCTGCATATAGTTTTGATATTCACTTCCTTAATAATGTAACAGCAATTTTTTTTAAAAAAAAATTGCGACAACTTTGCTTCCTTTTCCCCTCCCCACACCTAGTTTCTTTTTAAATGGATTTAGTGTATTAAATTGGCTTAACCTCTTAAAGGCTAAACGATTTTTTACTCGTATGCATATACATGTCATTGAACAAATTAACTCGAGTTTTATCCCTGTTGTTAAGGTTACATTTCTAAGTAGTACTCAAGACACTGCTTTCTTAACCACATATTCTTTTTTCGTTTGGAAGGCTCCAATTTACTTACCGATTATTTTCAAAGCTACTCGTTATCATCTGTGCATATGTTTATTAAAATTAATAACTAGGGGGGCATAGTCCATTGATTGGTTTCGCTCGTCAACTCCTATGTAATCCGAATACTGTACACGAGGTTTCGTTAGTTCCTTTTCGCAAGCTCCATTGCCCAATCGTTCAATGCTGAAAGGTTAATCTTTAAATTTTGAGGACGATTCATTTTCCGAATGGCCTAATCCCGATTCAAAACCCAAAGCCCCACAATGAGAACTTTCTTTGCTTATATCACCAATAATTAAATATTGAATCAGGTTTTAACATTTTGCCGCCAACTTAACAACTTCAGGATCAGCTTTTCTTTTCACATTGCCAGATTCTCGCTCTGTCTTTCTAGAAGCCCTATTATTATTTAAAAATTCAAAACAAGATTAATTTGTGTATTACTTATTTATTCAGATGATTGCTAGCCGAGAAACAAATAATTTCCTATACCTGAAAAACGTAAACAAACCAGAAAGTTTTTCATTAGTGTTCCCACGAACATTGTGCCCAATAATAGAATTAACAAATAATATAACACCATGCTCTCATATTATCATATCAGAGCATGGTGTTTTGGTTTGAGATTTTTGAAGCCTCAAATTGCATAGGCAACAAATTAGTGACATCGTTTTCGAGGTATCAGTTTTTTGCTTTGAGGATTATTAAAAATTATGCAGAAAGTTGTCACATTTGGTGATTTATTGCCAAAAAATCATTTAAAAGTAGAATCTTAATTTGTAATTCGAATGTTTAAGTCCATAAAGTGGCAACGCTGCTGTTATATTCGATAAAATAAAATAAAAAGATTATGTACGAGTTTTTTGTGATTTTTTTTAAATCAGAAAATGACGTTCTCAATTGAACGCTAAATAAAGATTAAGGCATAAACGAGGCGTCCTGGGCTTTTTCCCCATAAAACTCTGAAAAAAAATTAATGAAAAATTAAGCCGGAAACTAAAGAAATATTTCGATTAGAACACCAAAAACGCAGAGTTATGCAAAAGGATATAAATTTTCTATGAGTATCTTAGAGCTAAAGAGCGAGCTTTGAAACGACAAAACCTTCAATCAACAAAATTGAATAATGAAAATTTAAAATTAGAAGCTGATCGAATTCAACATGAATGTAAAATAACTTTACAGTGCGAACGAAGAAAGCGCAAAAGTATGCAGTGGGTCGCAGATTCGCAATCGTAACACTCAACTTCAAAAACAGAACGAGTCCGTTCGGATTCTGAATCGCAACCGTCAACCTTCAACGAAAAAAGTCTCCGTTTCGATTCTGAGTTTCAGATATCGCTTTCTAGCTCTTAGCAACCCATCCAAAATTTCTATCCTTCTACAGAGAAGTTATGGAACAAGGCTCAATCAACATTTTACCAGAATATTTCAGATGGTCCAATTCATCAATGAATTTGTTGCGAACGGTTATGGTTTACAATATAAAGAAAAAAAACATTTTCACATGATTACTTGAAATTTGCTATAACAGATTTTAATTTTCTATTTATTATCATATTAGAACATAATGCTGTTTTCGTTAGTTTTTTTTTCTTTTTAAATAATTGAGGGCAACGAATAATTGAAGCTCGAAATCACGTGGGCGATGAATAAAGCATAAATGACAATATTCATCAACACCTTTTAATCGCTTACATACCATTACCTGCTTTTAGCAGTATTGCGTTATTTTTATATATGCTTCTTTGAAAGCAAATTTGTTTTTGAAAGGTTGACTTGTTTTTACCAGTATTGCTTTTTCAAACTGGTTTAAACTACTTAATGATTTAAGTTGGTTTAGACAAGTAATGACTTAAAAGAAAAATAATATTCACACATGATAACATGAAATTTGCGATCGTAGATTTCATCCCCCCTTTTTTTGTCACCATTTCATTATCAAATTCTATACTTATTATGACGCTATAATAATTTTCATTAAATTGCCAGTAATACTGATAAAACAAACCTCAAACATGATGAGTCGTGTAACACGCCATCTATTAATCACAAAGCAAGTAAAACGCTATGTTTACATATATATATATATATAAAGGCAGATAAGTTTGTTTTTTTTAACCACAAAATTCTTTTTCGAAATGAATTGTTCGTCTGTGGAAAATTTTGATGCCAAAGTTGAAATAGATCGCGACAAATTCAATTTTTAAAAAAGGGTTACGGTACTTAAATATTTGGGAAGCACTGACCTAGTTTGTTCCATTATTGATTTTTCCTGCTCACTTCCTAACAAACGTCTTGGCAGACACTTTGATGTACTTTTAAATGCGGATCTGAACTGTGAATATTAATTAAAATCTCAAGGTGAAAATGAAGTTACGTGTTAAGATACATGCTAAATAAAGAATAAATTAGAATTAGTCTAAAGTTCCATTGTGTGATAACGAAAATTTCGATCCTATTTTTTACACTAATATAAACAATCTTTTGGAGTGGTTAGACTGCTTTCAAGAAAAGCTTTATTGGCGTAGATGAGAATATCACAAGTTCTATCATACAGAAGTAAAAACATTTGACCTCATGAGAGGTAAGGGAAAACGCGAAATACTGAGAAAAAAATATTTTTTTAAAATGTCGCAGAAATTATACATATGGGTATAACGGTTTTTCCACTGTGTTGTCATTTCTTTTATTTTTTATGTTTGTTTGCCTTACCTATTTCTCAGAATGTAAGATAAGATAATAGAGTATTGCAGTTTCTTACTTTTGAAAACGCATAACTTCAGTTGGGAGAATAGTCGAGTTGATTTCTTTTCAAACCGTTATTTCAGTTTCACTATTGATTGCAGTTGATAACCTGTTTATATTTATCTCATTGAATATAATTTTTAATAGAATAGCTAATTATTATTTTTGAATCATTTTCTGTGAGTGTGTCAGGATTTATCCTTGAAAGGAAACTAGCTGCTGTAAGTAAAGAATTATTGAATATTAGCTTATTTAAATAATTTCTATAACTGGACATATTAAACATATATTTTTCCTCCTCTACTGTCTTTGGTATTTGAAAAGACTTTTTGATCTTTAAAAACAAATAAAGAAATGTATCCAACTATGCTCTTATGCATTATTTTTTGGGTAAATTTAAATTAAGGTTTAAATGAAGTGTAAATAGGAGATAGTAATTACAAATAAAATTAAATTTCAAATAAAAATTTAAAAGTTTCGTCATTTTAATGATTTGTTGTGCTGCTTAATTATTTTCATTCAAGTTCAATATATGTTCAATAGATTTGTTAATTAATTGAAACAGCATATGCCGTGCAAATTTAATGATTATGAGTTATTATAACGAGTTAGACGAACGCTCAATTCATTCATAATCAAAAGCTCTTATCAGTGAAAAGAAAATTCTTACATAAGAATAGGGGAGGAGGGACTTTATTTGGCCTTTTGATTTTTTTACGAGTATTTGTTTTTTTGCTTTACAATTTTCTTTAATAACATTTCGTTTAAAGTTAATCCTTTTAAAAACATTGTTATACACTTAAGCAGATTATCGAAAAAGTTTTTATTTGAATTTCTTTCCATTTCAATGCAGAGTTTTAAAGTAATCTCGTCATTAAAAAGCTTGCGGTAAAAATTTTCTTCACTAAAATAAAAATCGCGAAAGCAAATTCCTCTAGTAATAAGATATTGATCAGGATTTGCTCTTTTTTCTCTGCCCTTTTTATTATTTTTTGAAAATATTTTCTTCTATCAGTTCTCTTCAAATCGAATAAAAAACCGTGAAAGACAAATTTTTCTTTTTGATGCTAGTTTGTTCTTTGAACTCTTTCCATCTTAATTTAATGGTTTCAATTAACTTAAAACTTTATTTCCAGTTTCTTTTTTATCATTCTGGAAGTGCATTTAATTACAATTACAGAATCGCCAATTATTTGTACTTATTATTATTATTTTTTAAATTTATCAAAGAGTTAAGATTTTGTTTGCAATTAAACTTTAACAATTTTCTCAAGCTCTGTTTCATTATCTCTGCTTTTTAAAAGAGAAGACTTATAGTTTTTGTTTTGGTTTGTTTTTAAGATAGATTTTTATTAGGTATTTATATATGTTAAAATGACTTGTAAACTTACCTTCAAGTGAAAAATATATATTTTTTAATTTGAGGATATTTTCTTGTGTAATGGAACTTCTTTCTTTTTTTTTAATCATGGGATGTATAGATTAAAAAGTTGTTTATATGATAGTATAATCGATATTTCGTAAATATATATATGTTATATTATGTTCCATATACATAATATAAATAATTTATTTTCAAAATCAATGGAAATTAGAAAAATAAAAAAAAATCTATATAGAGTTTTTTTTCACATTTAGACAACTGTTTATCATTTGCTTTTATTTAACCATCATGTATGAAAATTTTTAAGAAAATGTTTTTAATATTGTAAGAATACAATATTGGGAACCCCATCTTATTGATTTGGCATTAGAAATACATTTAATTTGCTGATATGAACTCTGATTTTGTTATGTAGCAATTTTCCTGCAAAAAAAATCCTTAGGGTGGTTTTTTTTATAAATTAAAAGTCAAATAGACCTATCAAAAATCATACAAAGCACGTGATAATCTGCAATTCATCGATTAATTTTTAATTAAATGTATCTATATTTCATTGACTTTATTTCATATTTTTAATATGAGAAATTTTTTTAATGCAGCAATTCTTTCTTAGATTAGAGATTTTAAAATATAATTGAGGGAAAAAATTTTAAGTTGCTTTATATTTTATTTTCATCAACACCAGTTAAATTTGAATAATATCTTGACCACTACCTAATTTTGATTGTTTTACTTACCTCTTCGCGTTATTGGCAAGTTATTATCCTCACTCGTCGCCTTTTGATTTTTGCGCAGTGAAAATAAATAATCAACGGCAAAGTATAAAAGTAAAGAATAGAGAATGTCTTATTTAATTTGTGAGAATAAAAATTTTTTAAATCCTACTCTGTGTTATGAACATAGAACATAAATTTGGAAAAAAGAAAACCCGTTTCAGAGTTTCTTTACATGGCTTTTCTATCACGATTTCACTTTGGCTGCAGAAGCATTTCCTGCTCCAAATGCAAATGCACTCCATAATGATGATGAAGATGCGCTCTTCTAACTCATAAAAATTACGAACTTTGTAAAAGAAAAAAAGAAAAAAAAAAGACTGTGAATATTCACATTTTTATTTTTAAAGTTCTGTCCCAGACTTTTTCAGTTTAGTTTAATTATATTCCCACTGCACACCACAGAAGGATGTTTGGCCCTGGCGGATTTAACGTGCCCCTACATCACGGTTCTTCGGTGGAATCGGGTCTCAAGCCTAAAACCCTTCGGTTTATGAGCCGAGACCTTACCAACAGGTCACATCGGCCCCAGTCCTTTTCAGAGTGAGCATCCTAGTATATTAAAAGAAAAATGAATTTGCGTTTTGAACACTTTTTTATAAATGATTGAAATCAAAGTTTGACCCAAAATTTCAATCTTATAATAAGATGGCATATCAAAATTCTTTTACTTATGACGTTGAATATTGAGTCATTGCGTTTATATGCTTGCGAACATACTGAGCGACAAATGGTCAACACTTTGGCAGACTGGGATCAAAATTTTGTGCGAATCTACATTTTAGATGCCGAAACTGTGTACCAAATTTTATGCATGTAGCATCTTGAGTTTTGTTGTTATTGCGTTCATTTTCTCTTCATTCACAGAAATTATTTAGAAAACACATGTGAATAAATTTCGTTTAATTTTTGATAAAATGTACGCATTTTGTACATACCTCTTTCTAAAATTTTATCTAACATGTTCAAAGAGTTTTTGAGATATCTTGTTATAGGACGATATTCCCAGAAATGTAAATTCGGACCTGAAACGAGGAAATGCATGGAATTCACGTATTTTTTGACGGTTGCAGTACTTTTCATTCTATATATATCATATAAGAGGTATTAAAAATGCTTAAAATATCATTGAATTATAAACTAGGAAATTTTGTTGCGATCTTTATCCGAATTATTGTCATGTTGCAAACTAAGTTAGATTTATAAAATTTTTGCTTATATTGTTGAGATTATCTCTCTCCATGGTTTGCTCGAAATAGGATATCATTGAAAATTCATTGTTTATGTGAATTTAATCCGCTTTACATCTGACGCCTAATATCAAATGTTCTCATGCATTGATGGTGTGTAGAAGTTTGAAGAGATAGGTACTGTCTTAGGTATCCTGCTTGTCATTTAGATGCAGTTTAATATTATGCGTTCGGCCACCTTCATATTGTTCTAAAATAGGGCATATATGCAATTTCCGTACACCTCTCAGACAAAAGTTATTCCTTTTCTTGTATTTCTACGATTTAAAAATAAATGTACGGGAGCCAATGAAAGCACATCCATAATTTCAAAAACTGGTTTTTCCAGTGTACTTACTGTAATCGATTATATCCATTCGATCTCAAAATAATCGCAATAGATTATTTTGATTAGATTTTTTTCTGTCCTATTTATTTACTAGAATCGATACGATGGATTTCATCCTAAAATAAATGCTCCTCCTGTGTAGCCCAGATCAACGTTGATGTCCAATGTATTTACTAGAATCGATTGTATTCATTAACAACTTGTCTAATTTGTGAAAAGTGCACCCCCTTTTAAAAAGTTTACTTCAAGTTAATCCTTCTATGTTAGGTAATAGCAGCTCTCTCATCTAATTGCTCCTTAATTGCTTCGATGGCGAATGTGTGGGTGTTTTAATTGCGAAACTCGATTGCTGTCGCATTAAATGAAGTCATCAAATGCTTTCTATGATCATATGCTTAGAAAAAAAGAGCGCACCGAATTTACGAAAACTCGAGCTGAGAACCGCATTTTATAAATATTCCAGGAGAAAAGTTGCAGACGACTGTGCGATGTTTTGAATGTTCGCTTTCTGGCAACATATTCTGTTTCGGGCGGGGAATGTTTTCTCTTCAGCTGATTTTTAGCGAGTAATTCGATTTTCGCTTTGAATCGTTATCTACCGGTGCTTGCCTTAGCATAAATTTTGCTGTCTGTTTCTCCATTTATTTGTTCAATTGCAATTCTCTGCTTCGAGCATTTTGGCGGCAGTAATTAACGTCGCAATGGGGACTACCCTTTGCAGGTTTCCTCACTCATTCGTAAATGGGTAAACGTTAATTGTGGACGCGTTCGAATGCAAAATTTGCGTTTGTACATTTTACTGTCGCTAGTTGCTATAATTATTATTGATGTGATGCGTTAAGTTATTCATAAGTATATCTAATGTAAGTAGAAGCACATCTTTGGATTTGCGTTGGGCACAGTAATGTACATATTGTTCTTAATTGAATGAAAAGTAGCAAACGATTGTCTTTTGGATGCGATAACCTTTAAGTTGAAGGAAGATGTTGGCATGAGGATTGAAAGCTGTAATTTATTAATGATTTGGTTGCAAAATTTGCAGAGCTTAAATTTTGAGGTCGAAGTACTAATTTACAAATAGTGGACGAAGTTATTTGGTGAATTTTAAAAATGTATTTTCTTTTTAAATATTTATTTCATGTTTATCAAATTGATATATTTACTGTGAATTTTTCCTGCATAAATATATCAATTTACTTAATTTCTTATGGAATTGAATCGTTTTTATTAGATAATTTAACATGAAATATATTAGTACTATTAGATAGTTTTAAGTTATGCTCATACATAAATATTTTTAAGGAATCTCGAGTAGTGATCAAGGGGTGAATATGAATCCAGAACCAATATCTTATTGTTTAAATTTTAATATAGCACTATCGGAAACATGAATCTATTTAGTGATTATATAAAATCATTTTAATAAATAAAAGTACATGCCTGTAATTACAAATAAGCATTAATCAATTTATGTGCGACAGAGCAGAATGATAGAAAAGGCTCAAAATGTAAGTCGTTTTCCATTTGCTTACATCGTATACGTGGCAAACATGGCATCAGAATATCATAACAAATCTCATCAGGTGACATTAACTTCAAATGCAAATGTGCTTCTGGATTTCCATAACATGAGATTATTTAGAACAGTTTGGATAATCAATTCATTCTACTCATTGTAATCCAAGTGATTCTCATTGTAACGTACAAATTCATATCTGGACTGAATAATGGAGACTCCAAGCATGCTATATTCTCTACATTTTACAAAATTAATGTTGAGATTTCAAGATTATCATGTCTATGTAGTTTAAAATACCTCAGTAACAATTATTTTTTAACTTTAAGTCATCTTTCCATGGATGATTTGCATTATCAAAAAAAATTTAAAATCCAAAGACTTTATTATCACATTTTTTATAATTTATCATTGGAGAAAAATCGAATGAGTTTGTATTTCCATCTAGATTTACATTTTCACTTTTCTATGCTAATCGTTCACTTATCTAGTCATTCAAACGCTATCTAATGTACGCACCTTAGAGATCTCAAATTCTACATTTGTTATCCTTTTAATACTTGATTTCTTATAAGAATTTGGACCCCTTATCTAAACAGAATTTCAATTTACATTTGACCTTTCAATTAGCTGAGATGGAGGATTTCTTATATTAGATTATTTAACATTTCAACTTTAGTTTTTTCAGTGTACTACTGTATTATTATTTCATAATGCAAGGGGATTTGCTGCTCTTTTTATCATGTGAGAACATATTGTTGGGTTTGAGGTTTTTGAAGTCTCAAAATGCGTAGGTAACAAATTGTCAATGTTTCGCTTTTCAGGCATCAATTTTTCGTCTTTAGGGCTATTAGAAAATAATGCAGACAATTGTCGCATTTGGTGATTAATCGCCAAAAATCCTTTAAAAATAGGAGTTTAATTTGTAATTCAAAATTTTAAGTCGATGGTAACATTGTTACATTTTTTTGTTGTTGTTCTTAAAATGTTTTTATCATGTGAGAACATAATGCTTTATAGGTTTGAAGTTTTCGAAGCCACAAAATGAACGGGCAGAAAATTAGGGATTTATCGCTTGTGGGGGCACAAATTTTCCGTTTCTTTTTCTGTAATACTTAGAATCTATTCGATGCTAATGCATTTCTAGCATGGCTTCCGTAAATAATAAAGGATCGCAACGTCGGAACAGTGCTTGGATTTAAAATCAGAACAATACGAATCTGAAAATCTGATTCCAAGAAACAGCCATGAGGATATTGCTAAATAGATCATCATGAATTGAAGTTCAAATGATATGGTTTCCAAAATTGACATTTGATGGAGCATAAATTATTTTTGTTTTTTATTGATTGTGAATGATTTTTTAAATAATTTGAGCTTTGTTGTTGTTAAATTTAAGGTGCATCAGAGTATAGATTATTAGTAGTATGGTTTCTAAATTTATATAATTTTTTTCCTCTTTAAAAATATTTTTGAAGAACGAATAAAAATTAATTAATATTGCTAAAGAATTATCTCAAAAAGAAAATAAATAAATTAGAATGCACATTTTCAATTTTTCATCGACATAATATTCGTAAAACTTTGTAATAAGAATGTCATTTATTTTCTAACCTGCCAAATTAAGAAAAAAAATTAATTGGCAATGAATTTAAAAAAAATTCCTAAAATATTTTCTTAACCTTTAAGGCCAAAACTGTTTTTTTTTAATTGTTCTTTATACGACTATATAATTGCTTCAGAAAAGTTTAAGACGATGAAAAAGATAAAAACAAATTTTGATCAATAGATCTTTTGCTACATCTACACATCTCTGCATATTTTTCATCTTATTCAAAAATGTGAGTGACGTCTTTTGATGAAACTTTAAAAATAAATTTCCCTTTCCAGAAGAGAAGATAGAAAACGTTTATTCGCATTCAGTGCACGAAAAGTAATTTCTCCCTGTAAATGTTTTTTCAGTGCATGGCTTCCCTCTTTTTCTTTCCTTTCCTGCCCCTGTCTGCTTTCAAACACAGTTAGCTGTTGTGGTGAGGAGAAGAAAACTGAAAGTTTTTCGGTCGAAAAAAATCCGAGACGAGGATGTTGCGATGCTTTTATCGGTGAAGATTGGAGAATATGCTTTGAAATGAATATGTATTGAGTGTTCCGATTTTCTTTAAATAGCGCAAAAACATCTGAAGTGGATAGTTAGGTTTTCGGATGAATTTAATCTTTTTTCGGCTCTTTAAAGTAAACACTAGGATAATGTGATGTAGCCATTTACATTGCTTTTAAAATTCTCTCTATATATGATTAAACAAGAAAAAAACTTTTCAATTTTGGACCATCTCTTAAGTATGCGGTTTTGTATTTGCTATTTATTTCAATATAATAATCCAGCTTAGTAAGAAGAATACTTTCCTTTGCTGGGCCATCTGGGATTAGTAACAACAACATACTTTCCTTCGACTGTTGAATTCTGTTTCAAGATTTTCTAGCATTTTTTTTTTATCAAAGTATAATGAAAATCTAAAAGTGGAAAAGTTCATTTTCCTAAATTTTGTATGCAATCTCTATTTATCCAATAACTTCTATCGATAGTCGTTGGGAGACTTTTTTTTCAATTTAAAGCCAAAGTCCTGTTTGCAAACAATGAGTTATGAATAACAAGGATACTCGTAATAAGATTTACAGTTGAATCTGGAAATGTCCATACTTTCCTGAATTTCGTTGGCTTTTAGTTGTTTCTGTTGTGTATGAACTGTATCATTTAATTGAGTGAAAGTTTTAAATAACATATTTTGATTTATGAATTTAAAAATTACATTTTCTTTGCATACATTCCAAAAGTAAAAAAAAAAACTTTCCAAATTGAAAGAATATAATTTATGAAAAAGTATAGTTTATGTTGCCATTTTTGACGTTTTAAAGAATTGCGCGTTTCTGGTTACATAATAGTTACATTCATACTTCAGCATATCTGCAAATTTTAATGTTCATATCAAATATGCCTTTATAATTTAATTGATATAACAGATGTTACATTAGTCGAATATCTAGTTTTGTTCCGATAAATCTTTTTCTCAAAATTATATTTACAAGGATTGAGTACATTTCTGTTGCATTTGATATCGAGCTTTCAACAAAATGTAAGTTAAATATAGTTTTTGTGCATCAAAGCGTTTTTAAAGATGAAGCATCAAAAACAAAAATGACATATTTAAAAATTCAACAAAAATTTGCCTTCTAGGATAATTACAAGAAGTGGTAACGAACGACTTTTCTGTTTGCGCTAAAAATTAGCGAGATTACATTTGGCAAGAAAATATTCTGAAAAAATTAACGTTTCGGGAATTATTATTATTCTTAAATCGGGGAACATTCTGCAAAATTGTAACCAGCTAGCTCATTTTCAATAAAAAAAAACATTGTCCTTTAAAAAAAGCTGGAATTTATTGGACAAAACACTTAGCTTGGCACTTTTCCTTTAGCCGGATGCAAGCGAAAAAACGCCAAAGAAATTGGTGTAATTCTACATTATTTGGCGATTTTTCGCTTGCGCCTGGCTAACGGAAAAGTACCCTTGGTTTAAAGATGAGACTTTCTAAAAGGACTTGAAAAATGAAAGGAAAAGTTTGTTCTATTAAATAGTATAGTTCTTATATGGTGTCTGAAAATATTTATGTTTTATCGACAATATTCAAAAGTTATTTGTTTATAACAAAGTTTACATCAACTAATTAATGTAATGGAGAATAAATTCTTCAAACTGTCCAATACATGATTTGAATTTTTTTTAGTTGAAATAAATTGAAACTCTTCTATTCATTTAATTGAAATTTCTTTTAAAAATCATTTATGTACTTTTATATTTTAATTTTTTATAGCATCCTCTTGCCGAAATAAAATGTTTTTCTTTTTTTGTTTATAGTTAGAAGCTGGCGATATCATATTGGAAGTCAATGATAAAAATGTCGTCTCTTTGACTACCAAAGAAGGTAAAGATATTTGAAATTTAGTGTTGCATTTATTTTATTTATCTCCATTATTTCTCCTTTCTCTTCCTTTATTTTTATTTAGTCCTAAATTTTGGAAAGGCAAAATTTTATTTTTTTTTAATATTGAAGATGAAACTGACTAATCCCGTTCTGTCAAAGGAAGCTAAATATTAGACAATGTTAATCCTCTTATAGGTATATCAGACAGTATATCCTATATAACTGAAATTTATAGAATTCAATACTTTCATATTGTGTCATATAGAGACTTAAAAGAATTTCTTTCTACTTCCAGAATTTATAAGCTAAAAAAATATATTTCTCAATAAAAGATGTTGATTTTTGAGTTATAATATATAGATATATATTAATTTTATAGTTTAAAAAATTATTTAGAATGCTTATTTTAGTTCTTAGTGATTTTGTTTTTATTCTAATAATAATTCAATTCTTTTTTTTTATTTATGATATGCAAATTATGGATGTTCAATCATTTCTTCCAGATTGTGGATGTTAGCATTTATATTCAAATTTTATTAGCATCAAAATGAAGTTTTATTCGTAATTCTTTAAATGCCACTCTTTAAAATTTTTCATGGTTATGGTTTATTAATATTATAAAATTGGGTACTTTTCCGTTAGCCGGGTGGCAGCGAAAAATCGTTAAATTAGAATTCCACCAAATTTCTTGTCGATTTTCCGCTGGCGCCGTCGAACGGAAAAGTACCTAAAATTGAATTATACCACATTAATTATTTATAATTACAAAAATTAGGACTAAATAAAGGAATTATTTCAATTAGAGCAATTGATCAGTAGCATAACTTGGTTAAATAATTGAAGGTATCCCTTAATACTATAGTTTTTCTTTTTCTTTTTTTAAATAAAATGTCATGCACATTATTTTAAAAAATATATTGCTGACATTTATCAACTTGTTTTTTTTTTAAATTAAAATCTGAATATATATGCTGGCAAAAGTTTTTTTAATGTCTTGATTTTAAAAGTTCCAAGATAATGTAAATGTCAATTCATAGGAATTACTTGCATCCAAACATTTAAAATATAAAGATGTACATAAGTTTTTTATTTTATTTTTTAGACCATTTCAATAATTTTGTTTCATGCATTCTGCTTGAATTTCCTTTGCTTGTTGTTGTTTTTTTTCATATCTTTTTATGCAACTACTTTCCTTATTTAAGCATATTTCACTCTCACCCTCTTACATTTATTTCTATTCAAAATATTGATCTATTTCAATCTTCTTCAAAAATCATGGCTATTTTTTAAATTTTAGATTCTCTAAATTTCTTTCTTCTTTATGTGTTTTCCGGCTTTACACCTTACTGTATATTTCATAGATAATTTTGCTTCTCAAAAATTTTATAGGAATTTCCCATAGTTGCATGAATATGTATTTTCATTCAGCTTTCGGCTTGGTATGTAAACATATTTTGGGCCTTTTCCTCCATCATGTACATCATAATAAATTGATTGTATTATGACACTTCTGTATTACTTTGATTGCTTTGGTGTTCTTTTAGAAGATTAAATGATTTTCACATTCAAAGTGAAAATTTCGATTATTTAAAGACACTTTTGTTACTTTTTTTTAAACAATCCTTTTTTAAAATCAAATTTTTAGTTGCATTATTTGTTAGCTCATTTCAACAACTTAAATCATGATTGCTTCCCTTTTAATATTATTGTCAACTTTGATACATTCTGCTGACTTTTATGTCTTTAAAATCTTCTCATTCTGTTACAATAATTAATTTTTATTTCACATTTGTACATTGTGTGAAATATTAATCGTTTTTCGATTGTTCATTTTCTTTTGTAGCATGCATCTCATCAGTTTTCATTTTAAGTTCGTGCTTTTTTCTCTTTGATTTCCTTTTAATTAAATAGCATTTTTTGTTCCATTAATTTTTTTATTAATTTATGAACATTTTAGTGCTCAAGTGCCTGAGGTTATCCAATGATGTAGTCAAACTGAAAGTGAAGAAAGGTATGGTGCTATTCATGTTAAATTTAATTTTTTTCTACAATCTTAAAGGTTGTATAATGAATTATTTGAGACAAATTACGAATAATATTTACGGATATAATAAAATAAGTGATAAGTTAAGCGAAATGCTAAACCATACAAAATAATTATTTTCTTTTAACATGGTTCAATATATTTTAATTGGCCTTTTGTTTGAATAAAGTTTAAGATTTAAATGCTTTTAAGTGTTTTTTATAAGTTTCTTTTTTTATATCCTGCATACCATTTGTAGATGGGGTAAATTTGGCGCTTCATAGATATATTTTATATGGACGTTGTGATTGAATTACCGTTAAAAAATTAATCTATCAGAAACTACCACTATTATTTAGATTTCGGATTCACTCTCAAAACTGTAGTTTAGAGAAGTATTAAATTAACTGTAATCTACTGTAAAGTATGTAATTTATTGCAAAATAAATCATTGCATATTGGCAGAACCAGCGTGTCGTTGCATGGAAAAAAAACGGAATGTAAAGGAAACTGTAATTAGGTAAACATAAAATAAAGCTACATTCCACACACAAACATGTCTTATTACAAGTATAGAAAATGTAATTAATCATTACAAGGTGCCCCAAGAAAGTTGGAAGTTTTTATTTCCCAAAATACTGGCCTTCGTATATGGTAAGCTATTGTATGCAAACACTTTGATTTCTGTAGAGAAATAATGTAACATTTTTTTAAAAAAATTACAACTTTTATAATAAAAAATATTAGTAAATGATTTTTTTTCTTACTGAAAATAACTATACATATTTTGCAAAGATCTGTTTATATTTCCTTTTAAGAGAGGTTTATCCCCAGGTAGCACATCATGTAGCATGATATACTATATTGTGTGATATTATATAATATTAAACAATATTCCAGAACATTAAACAACATTTCGAATATTTGTCAATATTGTACAATATTTACGGACTATTAGAGTCATGAATTGAGACGGAAATATTTATTTTAGAAATGTAAATTTATTCATTACAGGAAAAATTTCACATATGCATACTTGTAGATTATTATGTCATCCAATCATCATGACTTGAAAGATTTTTGCTAATCATGTATATAGTCGTTCATTTTTATTGGTCTATAGCTATAATTTCGACTTTATAAGGAAGAGGACAAACGCTTGATGAAGTGAATATTTCAGATATCGCAGAAAAGTACTGAAATTCTGCGCAAGGAAATAAAACATATTTGTTCGCACTTGTTTGTTTTATAAAAGAAGGGCGTATTTCAGTGACAAGGAACGTTGAAATATGTAGACAATTTATGCTGTATGCATTCGTGTTGCTGACCTAATTGTAGAAGAATTCAAAAGTTGTTTTCTGATTTCCCACCAATTTTCTAGAAAGTTTTATACAAAACAGTTTACTGCTTTCAAATTACTAGATCCTAATTTTCTTGGGGAGTAATAGTAATAGAAAGGTTGAGGCATTATGCATGAAATGCAGAAATTGACATTTTAAATTATTCCCCAAGTTATCCTCTTACTAATTTACAAAACGTTTATCCAAAACCGTTAGGGTAGACATTATTTTAATTTAATAATTGGCATTTATATACAATCGTGGTATCCATCTATTTTTACAACAGTTACATAGAACGACACTAACGACAACCAGCATTTTATAAGTGGCCCTAATTAGGTATGATCAAGATCGAAATTTGAAATGGTAAAAATCCATTTTTCATATAAAGGATTCATCTTCAGTGGCAATTATATCTAATTGTATGGCATTTTTTTTTCTTTTGGAGCTTTTGGATTTGCTCCATTTCGTACACGAACTTGTTGAATGGCGACCGATATATTTAGATAGTTTTGATTGGTATCCTTAACATCATATGATGATCCTTACCGTTGTTATAAAATCTTACGATTCCGATCTTATATTCAAAATATTAAACTATATCTAAGAGATGTATGTTATCTGATACCTAATAGGGATAGGGGATGAATTAAGAGTATTTATACAGTTACGGAATTTCCTCCACTAAGTCCGTAAAGCCAAAGGGTTCGCTTGTGATGGGTGTATGGCGCAAACAATATCAACACTCCTTACTAACAAACGAAGACTTTTATTAACACGAAGACAAACAACAAATTCACAACCGAGACGTACACAATCAACACACAGCAGTATACTTAGTACAAACAGTAGCTCAAAAATAGCAATTGGTAGCTTACAACAATTCAGTAGGAGGAGGGAACCTACATAGCTGTTTCTACGGTCTCTCCAAACGTTTCTCCTCTTTTTTCTCACTATAGCTCTTTCCAACTGATGACTAAACACTATATGATTGGCTAATCCTCATAAGGCTCGATGTTGCTTCCACGATACATACCAGAATTTGGCTCACAGATCAATTCAGCAATCGCTAAAATTCCACTCCAAGCTTACGATACGTTGGACTGATCCAACTATCCCGCCTTTGACTCGCTATACGACTCTAAACCTCTCTACGACCCTATGCACGATTGTGTTTGACTTGGACTACCTGCCTTTTATAGTTCCTGGATCAGGATATAGAAGGCTCTAGAACAGTCGAGCAATTCTCAGCTTCTTTTAGCTCTTTCGCCAACATTCCTGAAGATTCTAATAATATTTATTTTGTCGCCAAATCGCCAAACCCTGGGATCGCTGATTCGGCATTCGATCAGCATCTAACAAAGCTGATCGTGAAACGATCTTTCCAGTTATTGAATTAATCGGACTGGGAAGCAACATTACAGATTTGTAGTAATATACATTCCCGATCACTGTTGATGAATTCAAGAATGTTTATAAATCACAAGTGATGAGCTCTCATGTGTGCAAGTTAAAGGAATTAGTTGCATTTTGCCGGGTGTAAGAGAAAAATTGCTAAACAGTGTAGAATTCCGCCAAATTTCTTACAGCGATTTTAAAGCGAAAAATCGTGAAATAATGTAGAATTTCACCAAATTTCTTTGGCGATTCTTCGCTTGCGCCCGACCTACGGAAAGGTACCTTTTTGAGAAAAATTATATTAGAAACAAATAATTTATCTATATATAATTTCTATCTGCTATTGTTTTCTATTTAGAAACGAGTTGTAGTGTTTCAAATAAAACTCTATGAAACACTTGGCATGTGTATAGATTCTTTGTAATTTATTTTTCAAATTATTATGGCTATGTAGATCTTGATTTGGCACTTTTCCGTTAGCTGAACGCAAGCTAAAAATCGCCAAATAATGTAACATTCCACCAAATTGGCGAGTTTTTGCTCAGCCCGGCTAACAGAAAAATGCTCTTGATTTTTCTTTCTTAATTGAAAAATGTGATTATTCGATAGTTGTTGATGTTCGAGCATCTATTAAGTAATACGGCCATCTCTACTAATAATAAAAGTGCAAGTGTATGTTTGTTGTCACTCTGTAGTAGTGAAAATTTGATTTATATCTACCAAATTTAGTTGAAATATTGAAAGATATGAATGTGTATCTGGGAGCTGTTTCTTTAAAATCTTGACAAATTAAATCTGAAACGAAAATGTGTGATTTTTACGTGCTAACTCTTCGAAATATGCTGCAAAATTGTTTATGACAGTAAAAAAATAGTATTTTTAGTAATATGAGGCTAGCTTGTGATTAACACTTTATTCATTTTTATAATTAAAAAAATCAGCATGGTTTTTAACAATAGTTTTTATTACTAGATAAAAGATTGAATCATGTGATTTGTTTTGAAAATCTTTTAAAATAGAACAAATTATGCTATTTGAATCTCATAGTTCGTGCATATATTGATTTGTGTAACAATATTTTCTTTGTGAGGTGTGGGGGGGGGGGTGATAAGGAGCATAAAATGATAAAAAATTTAATTGAAAATAATCACAATCACCATTCTTGATTAACTTGTTGGCTTTTAAAGGTGCTTATTTAAACTATTATATTAGTAATTTTATGTACAAAATGTTTATACATTTTTTTTTCGTTTCCAGACGCCACCATAAAGGAGCGGGTCCACAATCACATGGCGGCATCGAATGAACTGGAAGCACTAAGATCATATGTGAAAGAAAACTCCTCTAGCAACGGTCACATCGACACACAACACAAATCCGATAAATTCGAATCCAACGGCGATGTCCGAGAAAATGGTGAAAACATACCTCCATCCCCGACACAGCACCTTAAGCCCCATTCAAGGCAGTCCGATAAACCAAAGTTTGAGACATTTATGATGACTGGAGAGCTTATCATAAAAACCAAAAGCAGCAACACTGGTTTCATTTCACCCAAAAATAACTTTAAACAGCACGAAGATAATAAGCAAACTTCTGTTCCTTCGGTTAATTCCAATTTTAACAAAGGTTAGTATTGTTTTTAAGTATATTAAAGTTTATATTTTAAATGGATTTCATTAATCCGATAAATCCTTTTCACTATAAAGGTTCCTTTATTTAGTTGTTGTTAGTGCTGTTAATAACAACCGTAGAAAATTTCATCGCTAAAAATCAGATGTAAACAAAAAAAAATTGTATCGCATATGCAAAGCACAGCTCTTACTATTTGCACATGCGCAGTTTACAGTTTACGCGCATGCGCGGATAAATTAAAGTCGCAATTATTAAACTCCCCTTTTTATTTTGATATGATTTTAATGTATTAAAATCTTCCCCAACAAATGCTCTACAGAATTGTATAAATATCTCCAATATCTATTAACTATTTCTCGTGTTTCTGTGGCATCAACATACAGACGCTTTCATTTTATACTATGTATATATAATAGCTATAATGTACTGAAAATAAATTATAATCCAATGTGCTCAAAAAATAAAAATCCTCAAGATAAAATATTTAAATACTATTCTAATGAAATAATAGTAAAGGAGTACTGCTACATATATTGATACTATTTCACTTGACCGATTGCTGTAAAAATTTGTGTAAATGTAACTTCTATAAATAACAAGGTCATGTTTCCTCCCCCCTCCACAATATTGCTCCTAAGTTTGCTGTAATGATATAATTCCATGCACATTTTGGCGACTGTAGTCTTAGTTAGAAAGTGATATGTTGTTCCCATCTTTATACTTGGCAATAACTATATCTAAAAACTGAACAATAAAATATATTAACGTAATATATATTTGCTTCTTTGTTTTTTAAAAATCTGTAGAATATTTAGAATTTCATGCATTTTTAATTGTCTTGAATTTGTTTGCTAATTTGAAAATACGCTAAATTTTCCTGATGTAAATTTTATCTGATATTGAAAAAAAAAACTTGATTTTATTTACCTTTTTCCAAGATTAAGAATGGTTTTAATAGAATAAAATTTGGAATTTTTTATGCATATTTTTAATGTATCTAAGGAATTTCATATACAAAAAGTTTAGGACAAAATGAGCTTGCATTTTTGTATAAATAAGTCCCCAGATTTAAAAAAAATATATATAGACAGTGTTTTAAATATTTTTATTTTGATGGCAAATATTAAACGTAAAGAACATTTAATTGTAAAACTTTTGTTATTTAGTTATTGAATATTCTCTAAATTAATATTTACTTGGATTTTAACTTTATTGCTTTTTAATCATTTGCATAAGAAATATTTTAATATTATATACTATTTAAGCATTGATACCAATAATTATTTTTATTGGGCTGTTTTTTACTTGGATTTTTTTTTAATTTTGCATACATTTATCTAAATTTGTGGTATTGCATGTGTAATATCATTGAAGAATAGTATTTTAGCAAATATATAGATTTTTAGTTGAGATTTAAAAAATGCTCACCTCTCCTTCAGGTGAGAAGGACGTGAAGAGTCGTGGAAAGGCAACAAAGCGAGAAGCATCCGATTCTCACAGTCCAGTAGCTGAAAAGAAGGGTAGCTTGAGCTATGGTGGGAACTTTGTAAGGACTTCCCGTAGTGAAGATTACCTCCAGAAAAATACTGTTTCAGCTGTGAATATTGAAGTTGAAGAAGAAATAGCAACTTCCCTTAATAATTTATTAGACACTAACAGAGACAATCTTTCATCCGATCGAACCGGCAGGTCAAGCAGCTCTCCAATTAGTGAATCTGAAACCAATTCTCAGACCAGTCCGACGGAACTCAGTGACTCCTCCGAAAGCTATTTAAGAAACACTGTGAACGATATTAGGACTGGACAGTTCATACACATTCCTAATTCTAGCAACTTTGAACAGAGCTCAGATGAAAAACTAGTCATTGGTCATACAAATAACATGATCACAACGTCTAACAGACAAAGGTACGCGCCGCGTACCATCCAACCCAAACAAGATGGGGTCACTAACATTATGATTGATGAAAATAAAATTTATGTTAAAGTTTTACCTGACCAAACGCCTTCTGATGAAAATACCATATCTTCTTCTATTAACAACAAATTGAAGTGCAATGCCAGTGGTGAATCGCCAAAGAACTTGAAGAATGCAGAAAATGACGTGAAACACGATGAATATTCAGGAGGTAGCGAGGAAGTTAAAAGGTGTTATTCTCCTGAGGATGAATCGGATGTTGAAAGTTTAAGTAGTTTCCACTATAGTCCAAAAGCCGTGGACATGCCATCAGCAAGCAGGCTTGCTAAAAGACTTTTTAACTTAGAAGGTTTTAAAAAATCAGATGTGTCAAGGCATCTGTGTAAGAAGTAAGTATTTATTATGTATAACGTTTGCTAAGATTTGATTCATGGCTTTTGTTTTTTTAAAGAAAGTTTGATCAAATGGGTTTTTTCTCACGAATTTTTAAATAACAGAAAAATTAAATATAATCCACCTGTCTTATTAATAAAATATTTGTTTTCCGATTTGAATTTTGCAATGTGCATCGCTTTGCAACTTGTTTTTTTGGTAAAAAAAAGTTATCGTTGCTACATATTATGAAAAGAATCAATGAAATGTATTCAGTTTGTTCTTTAATTTTTGTATGATATATAATGCTCGAGTATTTTTTTTCTCATTATCTTGTTGTTACTTATGGCACTAACCATGGACAAGCCCCCCCGCTGATACAGCAGCAGATTTAAGCCGAAAGGAGCTTCTCTTGTTTTTGAAGTAGCACCAACTAGGGCCAAGTGTACGACGTAGCAACAAAGCTGGCTTTAATTATTTTAAGTTATATTATAAATATTCTGTTCATTTTCGGATTCGGGAA
>JAOUZG010026324.1:398315-408662 GCA_026289955.1 Argiope argentata | reverse complement strand
ATATATATATATATATATATATATATATATATATATAATATGACTATTTAGTATTGCCAAGAATGAAAAATGATTTATTTTTCCATTTGCAGAAAATGGTTAAATGCATCCAATTGTTTTAAAAATGATGCCCTCTTTAGAATGACATGCCAGGCTTGGTATTTGAGAGCAAAGGAGTAGCAAAGAGCCATCTAGTGCCCCAAATTTTGAATTCCTTTTTTTTTTTTTGTAGGTCACTCCTTCCAACCCTAATATCACCCATGCCCAGAATTAATGTCTATTTGAGTCTATGTAGATCAGTTGAGTTTCTTAAGTTGTAATTATTGTGCAAATGATGGTTTCAAATTTATGATTGTTTCAAATATTAACTGCATTTTTTTGGCTTAACTGCTTGTCACTAGTTAATGCAATCAATACGCGAACATGACAATTTTGGCAAATATTTGCTGGATGTAACAACATGACATCTTAGGTAATTTTTTTGGTAGTCAATCACGGCCATTTGAATAATTTTTAAATACCTTATTTCATATTTATACCTATTCCATAATTACGTGTTTGAGCTCTACAATGTTACGTAAACCAAAATTATTATAAATAGTTCAAGTAAATTCAAAATAAACTAAATTATTGAATTTCTATTTCAGTTTTAGTAATATATTTTTAAAAAATTTTTTCCTTTCCTCTTGTATAAGATCAATATTGTATTATATTAGGTAAAGAATGAGCACTGACTGATCTTTATTTATTCAATGAAATAGAAGAAAGTTTAAATTATTTTTTAATTAGAAAATTATTTCTAGAATTTTACGTTCTACAGACAATTTCTGTTCTGTATAAACAAAGCAAGGACAAATGTTTTAGGGCATACGTTCTTTATTTTTATTGAATTATAGTAATTCCTGGCATTTTTGATAATGAAATTTTTTTGTCATATAGTTTCTGAATTTTAACTTACAGTTTAAAACTGTACCATTTAAATGTTTTTCTATTTAAATTAATATTACTATTAAATGTTTTAATATTAGGTAAAACATTGAATTTTAAATGCATTTGTAGTTGTATGTTTGGCTGTAGTCATTGAATTTGTATAGGAAATTTGCAAATTTTTCTGATTATCTGTTAGATTAGACCTGATTTCCTCCTTTTTTTTATTAATTATCTGATTTTTTTATAAGGTATTTCTCAAATTTTTTCAAGATCTTTTCATACTTTTTTTAAACCTAGAATTCCATTTAGAACCTTCCTCCCAAATGAAGGATTTTTTAAAAAGAATAATCTGACGCGCGATTAACTTTCATCCATGACTTTGCTATTAAATATAATTTCCAAATTATTTCCTAGATATCCAGTGACTGAAATCTCGTTTCTACCAGTTCTTTACCTTAATTTTTAAACATTTCATGATATATTTACAAAATCTTATCAGTTTGAAATAGCAGTGATTGAATCATTCGAAACAAATTAATTTTATTTCAAAGGTATTTTTGAAGATGTTTCTTAAAAGGACTATTACAGTTCAAGCATGAAGTTTGTAGTCAGTAGATGTTGGGTAGTGGTAGAAAAATGAGTTATTACACACAATTTTATTTTAATTACTACAATTTTGTTGTCCCCTTTTTTAACAGTAATGATTTTAGCAGAGTGGTAGCTGAAGAATACTTGAAATTCTTTGATTTCAATGGAGAAACTTTGGATGTGGCTTTAAGAAAATTTTTAAAACAATTCTGCCTTATTGGAGAGACACAGGAACGGGAGCGGGTTCTTGTTCATTTTTCTAAGAGATATTTGGACTGCAACGAGGGAGCCTTTAAGTCACAAGGTAAGAGACTTCGTGAACATGAAATTTGTTTTCTTATATTTTCTCCTAATTTATAATTTATATTATGGTAATTTAAAAATGTGGATGGATATTTTTTAATTTTAATTTGACCGTTAAATCAAATTTTTACTTTGAAAAATATTTTGATTTCCTTTCATCTGCCAAATTATTTTGTTTGAATTCTTTCAAAACTTATATAATTTTTAAAAAAATATTTTTATAAGAATTGATGTATTCTGCAAAATAGTTATTAGCTCTAGTGAGTTTGTTTTTAAAGCTATATTGTATTACAAATGCATTTAATTGATAGATCTGGAGAAATTCTACACTTCTGTCCAAAGTTAAGGTCACAAACATAAAATCTGCGAAAAATGAAAAACAATTCATTGTGTTGCCACGTAATTTGGCATAACGGTATAATGCAATGGAAGGAAGAACATAGATATATAACATCATGGATGAGATTTTAATTGGGAATTAAGAAACATGGCATATCAAAAACTGCTCTATTATGAATCAGACATAAAGCATTCATCTCGGTAAAAGCCTGTTTAATATGGATATACCGTGCGAGACCACCGTGCACTGCTATACAGGTTTCACAACGAGGTTTCATACTGTTTATGAGGGTGTAAATAAATGTTTGGCCCAACAAAGTCCATTCTTCCAAAAGCGTGGCATTTAATTCTTGGAAAATATTAAGGGGGAAGGGGGTTATGCTGTAAAATGGCTCTTCCGAAACCATACCAAACATTTCAATTGGATTAAGATCCGGAGACCTCAAGGGCCAGTCCATATGTCGAATATTCCTTTCCTGAAGAAAATCATCAACGATCTGGTCTCTGTGTTGACTGACGTTTTCGTCCAAAAGCATTAAGTCTGGCCCACCCCCCCCCCTCCGCCAGAACAACTTCAAATATACTTCAGGGATCTCATCTCTGTAGCGATGTGCATTGACAGTACCCGCATCGACGACGTGTACGACTGCCCAACATTATGCCACCCCAGACAAGAATTCTTCTGCCACCAAATCTGTCGATTTCTTTTACGTAGGAGGGATGAT
Organism: Argiope argentata; assembly: GCA_026289955.1. Classification (NCBI taxonomy): domain Eukaryota; kingdom Metazoa; phylum Arthropoda; class Arachnida; order Araneae; family Araneidae; genus Argiope; species Argiope argentata. The sequence continues at coordinate 405,777 of JAOUZG010026324.1, read as the reverse complement.
AGCTCTCTCCAGATGAAGATTCGACGAGTGTCATTCTGTGTGGTAAATCTCGATTCGTCACTGAAAAGAACACGCCATTCTTGCTGTGTCCAAGACTGATGTGTTCGGCATCAAAAGAAGCGGACTTTTCAATTGGACGCACTCAACTGGTAGTCGGGCATAAAGGGCCCTCTCTTCTAGACGTCTGTATACTGTTTGTCTTGAAGTTCATAACCCAGATGCAGCAGCAAGGGTACGAGCAAGTTGAGGAGCCGTTGTTAGCTTATGCGCGCTTAATGCCCAATAGCGATCCTGTACAGGTCGTGGCTCTGTGACGGCCTTGTCCGGCCTTCCTGGTTACATGACCACTTGTTTATAATGGATTCCACAATCTGGATACCACTTTCAGTGCCACTTGTAACCACCGAGCCACCTCCGCTTTAGATTGCCCAGCTTCAAGCCTGCCAATGACTTTTCTTTTCAGGGAATCATCTAAACGATTGTGGCAACTCATTCACACTGGAAACTGGAGGCAAAATTGCAGGCAAAAATCCCAGATGCCTAAACGGTCTAATTTCAGTAGTTCCTCAAAAACTAATGCTAAACAACATTTTTTTCCCACAACATAGGTTAATATCGTGTTACCGACCCTTCACAATATATAATATACAATTCGTTGAAATTTTACCGGTAGCCAATTAGAATTACTTTGAAAAACATTTTTTTAGCTTAATTTTGGACATGAGGGTAGTTTTGTCTATTTTAGCTTTTATTGTACAAAGAAAAGTTGAAGACAGATTTATTAAAACTTCTAAACTTAAGTATTTTTGCTTTAATTGCATAAAAAAAACAATGAAGATAGATTTATTAAATTTTTAAATTAAAATATTTTAGTTCTAAGTGCATAAATGAAATATGAAGATGAAAAGTTAAATGTTAGGGCAATTTACATGTTTGATAAATACTTTGATGTCATGATTTATTATTTCACAGGTATTTTCAGTGTATGAGCAAAAAATAGTGATGCATAGTTGAAAGCGAGTTTTATACTCTAGTATAAAAAAAATAAACATTTTCCTTTGAATTAAAGAAATTGATGACATCATAATGATTTAGCATAATATTTTATTATTCATAAGCTAAACCAAAATTGGAGTACTGATTCAATAATTTTCAAATATATAATCCAGATCATTATAAATAAAGATTTTAGACTAGTTAGAAAATAAGCTCTTTTTTAAAGATTGTTTTTAAATTTTTTTATACTTGTGCAGTATTGCTTGTTTATATATAGATGAGATGTCATTGCTTTTAGTATTTTAAAAACTGTCTTTCTATTTCCATCTACTTCTTAGATATAATTTTTATTTTTATTTTCATTTGCTTTTTTGAGAATTGAAAATGTTCTTTTTATTCCCCTAGATATTTGTTTGTAAACATAGGCAATAGTTAGGCTGTGAATAACTTACATGTTTATTAATTTGGTGATAAAAACACTTTGTATTAAGAGGATCTGTTGAGTTATAAATTGCTTTCAGCAGCTTCTTAATTTATATAAATTAAAGTAATATTACGACATTTTATCAATTTCAGATGCTGTGCATACCCTTACTTGTGCCCTAATGCTCCTAAATACTGATTTACATGGAGACGTAAGAACATCGTTAATTTTTTATATATTTTAAGAAAATAATTAATTAATGATTTACATATAAAATTTTTATTTAATTATAAACAGAATATTTTTCTAGTTTACTATAAGGTTTCTGTTTCTTTAAATTTTAATGTTGAAATTTCATGTTTCACTTATTATTCATTGATAATTACATGAATTTCTTTAAAAACTTGTATTTTAATGATATATTTTTCTTATATTCAAAAGATGAATAAAATTGATTAAAATAAAATACTTGAAAGAAAAAAAAAGTTTTATCCTTAAAATTTATTATTTGGATTGTAATAAAATATTTCATTTTAATTAATAATATTTTTATTCAAAAACTTCCTATGCCTAGGAGATACTTTAATTGTTTTTTTTTCTCTACTTATAGAACGTTGGTCGCCGGATGACATGTGCTGAGTTCATTGAAAATTTGTCAGAACTAAATGAAGGTGAAAATTTCACAAAAGAAGTTTTAAAAGCCTTGTATCACTCGATTAAAACAACTCCATTAGAATGGGCTGTGTAAGTATTTTTTATTTTTTGCTAATTATTCCATTAGTAAGACTTTTAAGTTGTGGCTTTGCATTGGCAGCTGAAATATTGTTAATTTAATGAAATTCTAATTTGATATGTTTCTGACAAGTTAAACTTCATTCTTCTGCAATTGCAATTTCTATTCTGTTTCGTTCATTCAATAAAATTGAGTATATGATTGTCTTCTTTTAGATTATAAAACACACACATGTCCACTGTTGTCTTAATTCTGCTTCTTAACGGCGACACCAGTTTTCTTTGACTTCTTTAATCATAAATATGATATCTATATATAGTAAAAGGACTCTACTGCACAGTGTGTTTCTTACAGTGGCATTTGATAGTAAAATTCAAAATTAGTATTTTTATCTTGCTAATTATAAGAGATACAGAAAAAAAGAAAAAGAAAGTATGCTTTGCACGTATTGTTGCAATTAATTGAATGTATTATGATTCATTTATATATTATTTGGTTGCAAATTGAAAATTGTGGTGTGACAGAGTATGAAAAATGGAGCACTTGTAACACAATTAAGTCTATTAATCTTTTAATCTGCCCCTATGTGTATTTAAAAAAAAAACTATAATTTATGCACTGTTATTCCCAGAACATGTTTATGTCAGAACTGCTCTGCAGAAAACAGCACCTAGCAATGATTGTACTGTCTGTTATGCACTTTATTACTTGAAAAATAATTTTAATCTATTCTTCATCACATGTGTAAGTAACAATGATTTTTCCTCTTTGTATTTTATGATAAAACAACAAAACATATAACATCCCATCTACCATAGTGCTTGCAAAAGTGTTAACCAGTAACAATCAGTATTTTAACTGTCCACAATATAGCTTTTGAGTATTACTTTCTGAGATAATGTGCATAATGTATTTTTTCATCTGAATCTATGATGCTGTATTTATACCCATTTTTGCAGAAAATATGCTAATTAATTTATTGACAAATTAAATTTTTAAAGATTAATTCATTTATCTCTATAGATTGATCTCTTTAAAAATTTATTTTATATTCATATACATGTTACAATGTAAAATGATGAACTGTGGGGAAGAGATTCTTTAAATATTTCATTTAAATTGGCATTTTTTGTTTGTTTTCAGTAATTCAATTTTAAAATAGAAATTATCTCACTCGAACATTCTTCAGATTCAGAAATAATACTACTGAACACAAATAAGGATACTGCTTAGAAGCTTAATTGAATATTAATTCAGTTATATTATGCTTCCATGTGATTGAAATATGTCAGTTTTAAATATTTTTATTCAAAGCATTGCCATTTTTTTTATTAATTACAGGGATGATGAGGAAGAGGCACCACCCGAAGAGCACCCATCTAATCAACCAGAACAAAGACAAAGTTTTATTGGTCATAATCCTTTCCTAGAGGTTAGTTTTTTAAAAATGCTTTCTATGTCTTTGGAATTTTTATTTATAAATGTTTCTTGTATGAGAAAAAATTTTTACTTTACATAATATATGATACATTAAATGAATATAGAATTTTTTGAAACTTTTACTTATAACATTTGATTTTTTTTTGTGTGCAATAATATATGTATTTCTCTATAACTGAAAACTTAAGAAAAACTTGTGTTTGTTTTTAGTATGTTTTAGAGATAAGTTATGTAAGTGTAGAGAAACATAAATTTTTATCTTCTTTTTTATCCTGTGATATTTTATAAGTAATGGATATTATTTGATCACTAAATATTTGAATTACTTACTGATAAATGCTAAGTATAATATTTTTTATTTAAATGTATAATACAACTTTTATATCTTTTTGGAAGATTTTGCTTTACTAAAAATATTTTTTATTCTATCATGGATTTTTTTTACTGTTCATTAAATGTAGATACTATGGCAAAATCATAAGGGGGTATAGATACTGTAGAATTGGAGCAATAATTCATTTATATCATTTTTACCGGGAAATATTTTGTAGCAGTGTAAAAAATAAGTTGTTCTTTACTCATGTTAAACTAATAACGACAAGAAGTGAAAAGGTATTATGCTGTACACACTGATTACTTTTTACTATGTAATTATGCCATAAAAGTATTATCATTTTATGAGTTAGGTATTTACTGTTAAAAATTATGCTTAATATATGTATTTTGTAAATTAGAATCAAAGTAATAACTGCAATCTATCATATAACAGACTATTCTCAATTGGAATTTTCTGTAATGTTTTGCAAGAATTATTTTACTTTACAATGCTATTTTGGAATTTGTTCCTTCCTTTCTGTATGCATCTATTTTTATGTTTTGTATTTTTTAGGTGCCAAATCCTAACTTTGCTACCGAATATAAAAAGGGATATGTGATGAGAAAATGTTGTGTTGATCCCAATGGAAAGAAAAGTATAGACTATGATTACCTTTTGTCTTTATTCCATCATTATTATGCCATTGTAACATTTCTGAAGCTTTGAAAATTGTAACATAAATACTTTCCTTAGTTAATAGTGACATGGACTGAAGTGCATTTTGATAAGTCAGCTGTTTAGAATAATTATTTCATGGATTAGTTTTTGCAGTTTGTTAATTTTTGCGTTCGAAAGTTCATATTCTATTTTTTTAAATTAGACTGGATGCAAATTTTTATTCTATTCATATTGCAATTCCTACTAGAACACAATTTAGTAAAATATGTTTAATTTTTAGCTCCTATTGGGAAAAGAGGATGGAAGATGTTTTATGCTGATTTACGGGATCTCGTGCTTTATTTGCACAAAGTGAGTTTTTTTTTTCTAAATACCCCAATATTGATATTTTAAAAAAACATTTTAGTGTACCTATGGAGATTTGCATTTTCTGTACTATCAACTTGAAGATGCAATTTTTAAAAGGAGAAACGGAAGGCAAAATAAATACTTTCTTTTTTTTCTCTGAAGATTTACATACGTTTTACTACTGTGTAATTAACCAAAAGCATTTTTCAGTCATAGTGTCTTCATAGCTGTTTGTCATTATTATGTAGTTTTGGTTGACAATGGATCTATTTCATAATTTTTTTTGGTTCTATTCCATATAATCTTCATAGGATTTGTTAAGGAAACAATAGTTAAGTAGCTTAAAATTGTTATTTTCTATACAAATTAATTCATTTCAAGTTGAGTGTCCTACCAATGCCATAAAAACTTTTACACCAAGTGGAATCTACACTGATTTATATTTGTTTGCTTTTGAAGTCGGATGTGTTTTGTATCGCAACTGAAAAATTAAATCATCAGATTATATTTATCAGAAACAAACCATGTTAAAATTTTGATAATCTTCCTACTATTCTATAAGTTTTGAATTATGGAACATCTGGGGTGTGTAATTACCTGGTGGGATATTGATACTAGAATACTGCTCGGAGTGAATCTGCTTGAGTTGAGTTTTCGTTGCCTGTATATTCCTTCAAACTGAGTTTGTTATTGTAAAATACTAGGAAATACACAGGAGAATAAATCTAGTGTACCCTTCATTGATTGTAGAAATTTATTCACACAAGGTATTATGCATTTATTCTCTGGATGCCCCTGCATTGCATGGTTCAAATGTTAAACAATTATGATCTGCCATTTCTTTTTCTTTTGCATGAGATAATGTCTTCAATGAGGTTCTCTTTGTATACTCATCACACATAAAATGAGGAATCTGAAAAATTGCTGCTACTTCAGAAGTTTTATATAGATATGGGAGATAACAGCTGAAGCATGAAGTCTTTTCAGCTCCCTAATATGCATTTGGAAAATATTTTTATTACTAATACATTGCCTTGAAATTGTACTACATTTTAAATTATTTAGTTCAATAATTAATTGTATACTTATAATCTAATGCACTTTTAATTTATGGATGCGTTTCTTCCCCTAATTCATCCATTAATTTTTTTATTATAGTTGTATCAATTAATTTTGGAATCCACTATATCAAGTGTATGTAAAATGTTTTCTGAATATTAATTATTGAATTTCCTAAATATATAATTGTACGATCATGACAAAGGCTATCAGGAAGTAAGACTTTGAATAAATCCTTTTATTCTATTGTTAGAAAATTTTTTTACTTATACTATTGATTTGTACATAGAAAACATGAAAGTGAAAATTGTGTCTTTTACAATATAGATATGTTCATTCATTTGTATATTTGTATATTTATGCATATTTATATACAATATAAATATGCTTTTTAATAATGAAAGATTTAAAATAATTGAATTAAGAAAGCAGTCTAAATATTTATGTCAATATTTGTTTTTAAATATTTATAATAAAGGAATATGTTATTTCTTTCAGAAGTGAGGCCAAAAATTTGTGTGAATTATTTTATGCAGAATTCCTTTGAAAATATAAAATGTTTTCTTCTTTTTTTTTTAACATTTTTTTATTTTCATATATATTTTTAAATTTTAGGATGAGAATGGCTTTAGGAAAAATCAGCTGTATGATAGCCTTCATAATTCCATTCGAATCCATCATGCATTGGCAACGAGAGCCACTGACTATACAAAGAAACAACATGTGTTCCGCCTCCAGACTGCAGACCAAGCTGTCTATCTTTTCCAAACAAGGTACTCAAAGGATGCTAAACAAGAGTACGTTTTTTTAATGATGTGAAACAAAGTAATGTTGGTGGAGGTGATGAAGTCATTTGGATTGTTGTGGCCGCCTTTTGTCTGCTTTGGTTTGCTCATTTTGGTTGTGGGTCTGCATTTCTTTCATTGTTTACATTTGTATTTGCCAAGTTTTTTCCCCTCTCCCAGTTGGATTCTGTTTTTCATTTGTCCTGTGCATGGTTGGTTGTACATTCCATTTTAAGTTTAACATTGCTGTTTTTTTTTGGGAGGGGGGACACTTCATAATCATCTTACATTTACTGTTTTAATTTTTATTTATATTAAATTATACAAGGAATTTTTCAACAACTTTTTACTGTAACTTAATTATTATAGCTTTTTTATATTAAATATTTTCCAAAAAGATAAAAAAAAATTGGAAAATTTATTAAAACCTTATTTTTTTAAGGTCCTATTAATTTGTAATTTTTATTTAAATATTTCTATCACTTTTTATTGTACTAGGTAATTTTTGTAGAACTTTTAAAGTTAACTTTAAAATTATTATAACATGTGAACCATTATTTATTAAGACATGGGCATTCATTCTTCTAGAATTTTATCTTAAAATAAGAGAGCAATATAAATAAAATAAGTAAAATGTATATTATAATTAAAATAAATAATGTCAATTCTTTAATGTATTAGTG
>JAOUZG010026324.1:335810-397915 GCA_026289955.1 Argiope argentata | reverse complement strand
AGGCATGTTAATATATGTAAATTAATGCAATTACGTTTTGTGGGATTGCACAGTTCTGGATATTTCCTTTTTTTTTTTTGCTTTTTATTAATATTATACTTTTAAAGTACGAATGGTTGTTTTGGAATTTAATATGTTTAACATAAAAAAATAGAAGAATTTTATTATATTTGATTTTTCTGTTGAAAATCCTGATGATAAATTTCTTTTTTAAATTTAAATAAATCAGTCTTATTATATTATTTTTTAATCTTCTTAACATGCCTGAATTAATATTGCTTAACTAGTAGCAAATATATTCTTAAAAATTAATTAAAAGTGACCTTTTATGTAAAAATATTCTATTATTATAATTTTTACTATATTTCATCACATTTTCTTTTTTTTTTCTTTCTAAATTGATAAAATCTTATTTCCTTCAAAGAATATTATTTTTGTAAAATCACAGAAATACAGAAAGTGTATATCAGTAATACAGATTTTTTAAAAAAATTATCAGAACTGAGTTAATTTTATTAAATATCTTGTGAGCTTTGTTAGGAGTGACAGTTTTGTTTATAATGACTATAGATTTTATACACTTTTCAAAATATTTTTTTAACAATTTTGATGTAATTCCACTTTCAGTTTTTCAAAATTCTTTAAGAATTGGTAAGCATGAGTTGCTTAAATAAAGAGTTATCATATTTATGACAAATTCATTATACTTACTTTTCTGTTCCTAATTTTTTAAAATTTTCATTGCATACTTTTAGTATAACATTATGATAATGAAATAAGCAGTAAATTAATCATAATTTAGATTTCAGAAAATTCTAGAGATGGATTGTTGTTAATTGAACTGTGTATTTGCAGGAAAATATTTGTTTTTCATGCAATATTATCAGTACATATGCTCAATATATAATTAAAAAGTTATTAGCATTCAAATACATTTTTTTGTTTAAATACTCTGATCTTGTGTTTCTTCTTCTTCTTCTGTCTTGCATAATATTTGTAATTATATAGTTTTTTGCTGTTATGCACATTATTTGTAATTATGTTTGGAAGTTTAGATGCTTTCTGTGATACCATGCTTTATTTTTCTTAAAGTGATATTTATGGGAATGTGGTATGAATAATAGGAAAAATCAAGAATAAAGTTTAAGACTAACCCCCTTCCATTACCTTTTTTGAAATATCTTTATTAAATGTCAAAAGATTTTGCTACCAAAATGCCAAAAATCTCTTGAAAGGGCAATTATACGAAGTTGTAAAAAGATTTAGCACATAATTTCACAAAATTGGATGTCTTTTTCTGTTATTTCAGAATTCTCTTGTTAGCTATGGTCAATAATTTTTGTTTCAGTTACGTCTGAACAATCCTTTTTTGTTTTTTTACTGTACATGTTTGTAAAAACATACTCTGTTGTAGAATTTATTTATTTTATTACTAGCACCATTTTAATTGGGATCCCTGTTTCCCATTGTTGAATTATTGAAAAAAAAACTTCTTATTTTCGTGTCTTTTTCAACACATTGTATTTGTTTCATTTTAGAAATCTAGTATGTCATCTACAATTTGAAAAAAATTAAATTGAGCTTTTTGAGTTGATTATGTCTTATAATAAGAGAATATCTACAACAGCAGCATTTTATTTCTTTATGAAAAATATTTAAATTAGGAAGCTTTTTTTTCCAGTGTATGATTATATTAAATATGACTGCATAGCAAATGTTTGACTTTTTTGCTCTAAGGCCATAATTCTTCAAAGGGCAAATTCTGAAGTTTTTTAGATTGAGAATTAGTTATTATAAAGATTTAAAATTATATGAAATAGTTTCTAATTAGTATCATTCATCTGGTAATCATATAAAAAAATTTTATTGTGACATTTCTATTTCTTGGTCTATTTTCTGTATATTAATTATTAAGAAATATCATGAACTCAGTCAATATATATGTTGAATTCAGTGATGTGATATGAGATTTGAAAATAATACATGGTTGAGAATGATATTTTATTACTGACTATACACAAAACACATTCAAGATTTTTATATTATATTCTTGAAATTTGATAAAACTTTGAAAATTCCTGGGAGTTACCATTTTTGGGTTTCTTTTGGTAAATGTAAATAGGCAATCATACAGCAAAGATAAATCGTATTCAAGGCAAATTGTCCATTTATTATTATTATTTTTAACATATTTTATTCAAGGCAGACACCAAAAATATTTTGTACTTCTCATGAAGATTCTCTGTACAAACTACACATTCATCTTCTCCATATTTTGCATGATGGTATAATTGTATAAAAATGGCATTCCGTTTTTAAAAAGCTTCATTCCTATTTTTCTTGATGAAAAGTAGAATCTTCATTAGTATCCATGACCTTATGTGAAAATAAATGTATAAGTTATACTTTCATTAATGTTGTTGAATCTGTAAACTTGAAAAAGAATGATAATAATTTTTATTCGTATTAATTGAATTATACGAATAAAAATTATTATCATTCTTTCAATTATCTGGAGGTCATTTTTATTAGTATTATTTTCAAATGCAGATTTTAATTATTTTTAGATAAATGTAACTTTATCATTTGTGTGTGATATTAGTTCGATATATCTTTTATTGCATTTAAGATCTCTATTTATAATACTTTATGACTTTTTTCCAGTGATTCAAAAGAATTGCAGAGTTGGATTGATACTATAAACTATGTGGCTGCTTGTTTCTCTGCTCCATCATTAGCTCCTGCAGTAGGAGCACAAAAGAAATTCCAAAGACCTCTATTACCTGTAGCACCAACAAAATTAAATTTTGTAAGTATATTTGAATACTTGTATGTTTCTCACAATCATTTTATATTTGAAGATACTTTAAAAATTTTGTTTAATTTTTAACTAATATATATTGTGAAACAAATAATACAGATGTTTTTTTAAATGCTGTAATTATCAGTTTATAATTTTTTTACTTTTATTTAGCTTGTCCTTCAAGTTTAAGTATATCTTTTCCTTTAAATTTCCATTGTAAGGCTTTTATTTTTTAAAAAAAAAAATACAATTTCTTTTTGAAATGTTCAGAAGCATTTAAAGTTATATTATTAATGAGCATTATACTTTAGGTTTACATTAATTTATTAATGTAGTTGTGATTATTTTTAATAATAGTTATGAGGTAAGTAGAGATGCTTGTCTTAGTGTGAATAACTTGAAGCTTATATGTATTATATTTCCAATGAAAATTTCATATAAATCTATAATTTTTTGAAACACAAATTCAAAATTTATCTGCAATAGGACTTATAGTTTTTCAAGCTTAAATTTTTTTCTGAAAGCCAATGATTATTGCAGAAAAAAATTAACTAGCTTTTACATATATAAAGCTTTTTGTAATCTATAATTAATGATGCTTTCTTTGTTCCTATGTATTCACTATTTTGTTAAATGAATATTTATTTCACATTTTTTAATGGAAAATTTAGTTAGAAACCGTACCACTTTTTCTTTAAAAAGTTAAATAATGTTTCTGTTTCTCCCCTTCAAATGTCTTATAATAAGTTGTCTCTTGATAATTTAATTTCATGCAGAAATATTTTTTTACTAAGTAATGCAAACAATCATTATTTTTCCTTTGTTGGTTTTATTCCTTTTTAAAGAAAAGGAATAAAAAATTAAAAAGGAAAACTATTCCTTTTTAAAGAATACATTTTTGTTGGCTTTTTATAATTATCAATTAAAAGATTTATCATTCCAAATAAATTCTAGTAACAAGATAAAAATTTAACAAAATATTTCGTATCGATGTTATTTCGTGATATATGATATTCTATTTTTCTTGAAATATTGTATTAGAAGTAAATGTGCTTAAATTTGATTAATTTTGATATTTTTATAAAAATTCTATGTGATGAAATTTAATATTTTCTATTCAAAAAGGATAGCTATTTCTTGACAAAATATTAGAGTTAAAAGATAATATTATATTTATAAAAATATTTGAGTTGAATTTGAAAATAAAGTTTTCAAAGTTTTGTCAGATTTTGAGTTTGATACCAAATTTTTCAATGATACTAATGCTTTCTAATTAATTTTCTTCCATTCAAGGAATTATGATCAGCTAATCAAATTATCTTTGTTAAATATTTCTGCTAGATTTTCAGTTGAATCTCATGAAAACTGTTTCATTTTCTTTGCAATATTTAAAAAAACTTAATGATTAATGTTGCTGTTGTTCTTTATTATGTATTTCTTTCTATGTTTTTTGGAATATTACATGAGGTATTATTAAGCATCCTAAATTTTTATTCAAACTTTTTATATTTTTTAGTTTTTTATCAATATATTATTACAATATCACTGATTTGATTTAATTGTCAGTTTACTTTATTCATTGTATTACAATATTTTGCTTAAATGTTTATACAAATTTGCATTTAATGATGTTTTAGCGAGAGCAGTTGCTCGAATTAGAAAGTAGAGTTCTGAAACTAGAAAAAGAACTTGAAGAACATTTATCACATCCTCCCGACAAAAGTGCCAAATCTAGAGTTGTGAATGAATATGTCGAAAAAGAAAATTATTTACAATATGAAGTAAGAATTTACTTATTTAAAAATAGCTCTATTATAATTCAGATTTTTTTATTTATAATAATTGAGACATAAATATTTTCTCATTTAATATCAATCTAACATTTTTTATTTTATTTTCTACATTGCAAAAAATTTACAATTTATATTAAAGATTTTGAATTTCATTTTTGTCTTTACCTGTGATAATTACTCAAGCTTGAAGAATTAATATAATTTGTTTTATTTGAAAAGATATTATTTACTTTTTTTTTCAATAGATGCAAAAACTAATTATATTTGGTTAAAGTGGAGGAAGATTTTGTTTTTAAATAAATGTTATTTGTTTCTGATAGAATTATAGAATAATCAATAAAAGATAAATATGATTCTTTGAATTTTAAATAATTATTAGTTTTCTATAAAGGAGGGGAATAACATTTTATTGAAGAATGAATGAAATTCTGAAAGTTATGGCAGATTTAATGTTCAGAACTGAATTCTTTATTCATCTTTAATATATATATATATATATATATATATATATATATATATATATTATTATTTATATATATATATATATATATATATATATATATATATATATATATGAATATTAATTAAAATAATAATTAGAAATATTTATTAAGTTATAAAACATTTTAATATTTTATAAATATGTCAGCATTTTTCATGTATATTTTTGAAGGAATTGTTATAAGTTGGTTTCTTTGTAATGTGTATTTGTATTAAAACTTTGAAATTTAAATTAGATTGCATTGCATGTTTAACAATATATTTTTAACTTTTGACCTCCATCCATTCAGAATTTTAACTGCATTGAATTAGAGTTTTAGGAAAATATAAAATTATATAACAATTTTTTAATCTTTATTAGAACAGAAAAGAAATATTCTAATATTAAATAAAGTCATTTATATTGCATGTATTTTTTTATAATTTCATATGTGCACCTATTTTTACTTTCTTTTATATGAAGTATTGAGGAATTATTGTTATTATTAAAAAAAAAAGAAATCTGATTTTGATGAATATCTATATTTTAGACCTTTTTGAGTTAAAAAACGTTAGAAAATAACTATCTGTTCTTTTATCTGTAACACAATTGGAATGATTATAAAAATATGTTGAGCTAAACTGATAAAATTAGGCATATGATAACTTTATGCCAAATTTATACATTTATATCAATTTTTGGCAAACTCCTGTCTATCCGACTGTTCGGATATAAGTTAAAGCAAAAACTGCAAATCAAAAAGAGGTAGATGGATAAAATACTGTACACCAATTTAACATTTATTTTGTAAGACATTTATCAAACTTTGAACCAAATTCAACTAGAGATTGGATGTCTATTATATGTATTTTCAGAAGCACACAAACATGATAACTCAAAAATGTAGTTATTTTAATACATGGAATTTAACATTAATTAATCCTGCAATCATGCATAACTGATGGTGGCACTTTAGAAAGACATTTGGGGGATTCATTCTTTCTTTCTTTTTGAATTTTTGCATTAAACTTAATATTTTTCTTGTTTGGTGAAATTTAGCACATATTTTTATGATTGTAATTGTATTACTTTATCAAATTTGGTTTCAGATTTATTTATTTTTAGAAAAATCAAATCTAAAACATAAATTTATCATTATTAGTCTGGGTCAAAGTTTTGGGGAGAGAACTTCCATTGGCTTACACTATTTTTAGAAAACTAAACCAATGATTTTATAAAGTCAGGCAGGAAAGTAAAATTTTATGAAAGATAAATTCTTTTCTTAAATAAATTTTATCTAGGTAATCTAATTAAGCTAAATTAACAACCAAAATAAGAAGGAATAAGAAATATAGAAATAAAAATATTTAGATGCTCCTTACATACTTATTGTGGCATTTATTTCTTTAGTTAAAACGATACAGGACATATTCCTATCTTCTACGCTCAAAGGCTGCACAATTCTCTGATCTGGAAGCACCTTTAGTTGAGTCCTCAATCGGAGAAGTGGACGAATTATTAGAAAAAAATGACCAGACCCATGCACCTCCTTCAGAAAGTTCCAACCCTGTCAAGCGCAGCTTGTCTGATCGCTTCAGTTACAGAGCCGCCATTTACAAAACAGGTCCAACTGATGATGGTGCATAATGACCACAGCAAGCTCTTCTATCTCTCCCTATCTTGCAGTCTACTTGGTGCTCTTTGCCAAACTTTCAGGCCAAAAACTCTGTTCTCTGCATCTGCTGAACTGAATCTGTAGCGAACAGTATTGGAGTTTTATCATTTACTCTACAGACTGAAATGCAAAATATTCAGTTTTCACGATGCACTCTGAATGAATTAAAAGACTTGAAGGGAGACTGAATCAAATGTTTTTATATAGGAGGAATCTATTTATGTTCTTTGATAGAATTAAAAATTGTACTTTAATTGATATTTTTAAAATTGTTTTCTCATTGTTGTAATGTGATCCTTAACAAAGTAAATGAATTCATTTATTCAGTTTAACATCATCCTATTTTCTAGATTTGTGCCTGAATTCAAATGAACCATAAAGATAATATATTATGTAAAAAAATGTTTTTGATTATTCTATTATTAGTTAATTGAATGGTGTTATTATTTGTAAATCTTTAGGAATAAACTGTTATCATCATTTATTTTAATTAAATGTTTGTAATTAATTTTGAAATTATTTGTGTAATTATTTATTTTGAAAATAGTATCTTACTTGTTGCCAACCAGGTATAAATTACCTAGGATCCGTTTTATCAAAATTGATTTATTTTTCTTTCAATCTTTACAATTTAATTCTAATAAATTTATTGAATTGCAAAAAGACCATGCTTACTGATGTGATGATGCATTGAAAAACTGCTGGTTTTTGTACTCTTTTTGTAGGGATATCATGCTGAAATTTTTTCTGATCCTTCACTAACAGAGCATTTAGTGCATCAATTTCAATAGTCATTTGTGCAGTAGAATGACTGCTATTTTTGTACTGAATCATCTTAATGAAATTTCCTTCAAATCTGGAGGTACCTTATGAGAGGTTCCTTCTTTGTGCTTTACATTTCTCTAAAAGCATGAATCAGTTTTTATTAAAAAAAGTATTTTTTATTGTTTTTGTAATTTGTTTTATAAGCATATATTTTCTGTTTATGTTAGTAAATTGAAAAAAAAAAATATTATACAAACTATTGATTTTTAAAAAAAAATAATTTTTGTCTTTAAAAATTAATTTATTTTTCATTAATCTTTTCAAATAATCATTACTCATGTGTTTAGAAATTTCACCATTGTTGTATAAATAAATGATAATTAAACTGGATAAGTTTTAAAATAGTTATGAATTTTTTATTGAAGATAGTTATTGTTCTTCTCCGTTTTATTTATAATAATTATCTGTTATAAAATATTTGACTTTCCGAAAACGAAAGTTAATGTAAATGATGTACGTTAAATACTTTCTTTAAAATGTAATGAAATAAGCATTATTAAAAGTATTCTTGCTTTTATTGGCTTTACAACGAAGAAACTGGAAGCTAATTTAATCTTCTTTCCATTACAGTAATGTCAATGTATGTTTTTTCTCTTGTGTTTATCAATATTTGGATGTTGCTGAAGATTTAGCCACAAATAAAGTTTGAATTATAAAAATAATTATATATTAAAATTTGACAACTGATCATGCTCCTTACAGAAATGTGACATAGACCCACATGTAGTGAGACCTATATTAAAGAAATTTAGGCTTGCAAATTAAATTGATTAAAATGATTTAATTAAAGTGTAATTTTTATTTAAAGTCATTAGATCTGGATATTCAATAGTATTTTTGTAGTTACATTTCTGATGTTTTAAAGAAATTCATTAAGTATGAAATAATCATGTTTGAGGTGTTTATTTGGTTATCAAAACAAAATATTTATATTTTAATTAAATTTTTAAATTTAATAATTCATTTTTTTATTTTGTTCTAAAACTTATTATTAATCAAATTACTTTGTAAAATTTTATTTGAAATAATTCTTGATTTTTTTTAACTGATTGAGAATTATTTAAAAAATATTCAGTAGTTGTATGCTTAATATTTGATATCAAATAGCTAATTTAAATTATTTTTATTAATGTTGTGAAGTATTCATTGTTGTTTCTTATTATTAGGCAGCTATCTTTTAACAGTTATGTTTTTTTCTTTCTAAATTACTATTTATTAATAAAATTCTTTAATTTTTGCTAGTCACAGTAGAAATAAGATTAGACATCAATGGCTATTCCTCTATAGTATTTTTAATAAAAAAATATTACATAAAATGCCTTTTTAATTAAATGTACTTATTACTATAATATTTATTACACTGTATTTCTGAAACTTGTTTGATACAAAAACAAATTCTATATTATATATACAAATTATTGAATTTGTCTGTATATATATGTCTAATGTAAATGTTATAATTTACAATATTGAAGCAATAATATGTTCATGTGCACGTCTGAATGGTTTGTTTGTATATATTTCATTGGAAAAGAAATAATATTTTCTAATGAGATATATTTTGGGTAATTTGCATTATTTTATTTTAATTAACTTTATTGAAAGGCAACTTGAAATGTTTTATTTAGTTCATTTTTCATCTGTTTTCTGAATTTTATTTTGTAAAGAAATGTAAAAGATATTAAAATTTAATGATATATAAGGCAAAGGATGCAATTGTAACATATTTATAAATATTAACATCACTTAAATTACCCATTGTAATTTGAACAGTTTTAAATTATGAGGACTGTAATTTATGTTTCAAAATATGTTGTGTAATATTTGTAATATATGTGTAATATTTGCAAAAGAGTGGATTTTAAAACTTTTAATTTTTGTATTAAAGCAAAAATATTATCTTCCTTTTAATTTGGAAGTTTGGTAAAGAAAACCTAGATATCCATCCATTAAAAAAAATTAGCGCAAAAAAAATTATTCTGAAATTCGACTTTTATCATTAAATGCTCTTAGTAATTTTAAAAACTAATTTTATTTAATTTCAATTTATATATATATACATACTTAATAAAAATTTTGCTTAAAATATAAACTTTTTTTATTAAGGGTTGTGACTTTTCTATCTATCATCTTACGGTACTATAGATGGATAATTTGAGATACAGATCAAATATTTGTTTCTATTATATTTATACATTAAAAAAAATCTTTTTTCTCTCTTTGATGAATAAAAAGAAACTGGAGACTTCAGAATTTTAACTATAATTTCTAGATTCCTGAAGTATAATATTTGAATGTTGATAATAGTTTTAAGATTGATAATTTTTGTTCCTTTCTCATTTTACTATGGTATGCCTATATTATTTGATTATAAAAATGAAAGTATCAGCTTATTTATCATCTTAGTTAGTTTCATGACTATTGCTTTTTAGCTATAATAGGTGGTTTTAAAATGTGTTTTTTTTTCTTTTATGCTTTCAAAATTTCTTTTTCTCTTTTTTATTGTGAAATAAAAATAATTTAACTTCATACAATACATTTGAGATTATCAATGGATATTTAACTTGTTTGTTGAGTATGATTTTAATGCTACTAGTTTTTGATCCATATTATGCTTGATCTCTTTCTTATTGCTTAGATAGTTTGCTTTTCTTTAGAGATTGTTATATATAGCAATTTCAATTATCTTTAACAAATAGAAAAATGAACTCAAGACAATGATAGAAAAAATTCATGTTCGTTTCATATTTTTATTAAAAATAGAAAGTTTTGGAATGTCATGCACATGTCTACTCTGTCTGTCTAGACATTAACTTTGAGCTTAAAATAAGGAAAAGAATGTAAAAGTTTTTTTTTTTAAGCCTGCTTTATTGAATGATTAAAATGTAATCTGATGATATATATAACTATTATTTAAAATACTTAGTTATTTATAGAAGTGAAATAAATGAAGTGAGCAATTTTGATGTTTCACCATAAATGAAAATGTTATGCATTTGATTTTAATCAAATACACTTTTTTCCTGCAATTTTCAAAAGTACCTTATGAAAATTTCTTAGTGCTTTTGTAATGTTTAAAGTAAAAAGCAATTTTATTTTATGAAATTTCTATATCACAATTGTGTGTGTTGAATATATATGAATTATTGTGAGTATAACGTAATGAATTAAAGTGAGTGTATAAAGTGTGAGAATTTCGCACCTTTAACTAAAAAATTTCATAATTTTGGACTGATGTAAAACAGACTAATATTAAACATCATTTTAAAATATAATTTCTTTATATGATCAGATGGTTCATATTATTTCAATTACTTTACTATATTAGTATAATTTCGTGTGTCAATTTTATTTTTAGATTGCAATGCAAGTTTATTTATTTATTATTTATTTTTTTGAAAAAAAATTAAATCTGTTTTTTAAATATTTTCAATCTTGGGGACCATGCTTTCATTTGTATGATTTTTAGAATTATTTTTCATTCCATTTTTATTCCATTGTTTACTTACTCATAATTTCTGCCTTACAAATTTCATTTAATTTTGTTTTGTAATTTTTTATGATGGAATAATTATAAATGATGGAAATAAATCAATTATTTATAATAAATAATTGATTTCTATTTCGTAACATTTTTTTTAACATTTTTAAAAGCCAGACATAAATCTTTATATTAGTTCTGCAAGATCTGTAATCATTATTGTATTCATGAATACTTTATTTTAAGTATACAGTAGAACTACAATTTGTATTAAGCCGAAATTAGAACAATGCAATTATAGAAAAATTTGGATGATAAAAATAGAGCTCAGAGTTTAAACAAAGTTTATTTTCATATCTTAGTCTCTTCCTTCTTGTTTAATTATGCATAAGTTGTAAAATATTTTTAGTACTGTAAGATTTACATTAAAATAGTAGCCAGAACATAATTTATGTATTAAAATTTATATCATATATATATATATATATATATTAAAATTTATAATGAAACATTCATTATATACACTCTTTATTTTAGTTGATTAAAAAAATACTATTTTGGAATGATATGTCAAAAACCTCTATTGTAGTTCCACTTATATTTTTCATTTAACTGGATAATTAAAATTCTTACATTTTTGCTTTGTATGATGGGAGTTCTTCTGTAGTCATTGCTGTTTATTATTATTATTACTCTCTTTTTTTATTGAAATGATGCATTTGAATGTTAAAATATAAAAGGTGTCTTATTTTTTTAAACTTGTTTTCACTTATGCATCTTAATCATTTAATTTATTGTTCAAACATTTATTTCTATATCTAATGTTGAATATTATTTATTTATAGGTGCGATTTCATTGAGCTGAATATTATTCTTAGAGAATAATAGATTTCAAGCAAGTTAAAACTCTATAATTGGTATAATTTTTGTGTTATCTTGGCTCAATTCTAATGATATTAATTAATTAATTTTTTTTTTTGAAAATTTCTGATGGTTAAAATAACTTTTATAAATTGAACATTCCTAATGTGTGCCAAATGCTTTTTTTTTAAATCTCAAAGTTATAAAATTACCAGGTATATGCAAGAGCTCTTTAAAAAGTTTTGTTACAAAATTATTTTAAAAAATATTAATGTAGTTTAAATTTATTTTTAAAAAATTGTGCCATTCGTAGTTATGTTCCTAAATCTATTGATTGTTTTTGATATACTGTATCATTTGTTTCGTCAAAAAAATTATTGTGAGCTATTTTTTCCTTTCTTTATTCTGATTGGAAACTCACAAAATATTGAAGATTTATTATGAGTTATGTAATTCCTTGAGTAAATATATGGGAAGTCATAAAATAATACTGTGTTTTAATTTTTGCCATTATTGTGTTTAAAATTTGTATTAAAATAAATATTTTTTATGTTACAAAATTTCATTATTGCTTGTTTTCCTGAAAAAGAAAAGCAATTTTGATAAACCAGTTTTGAATATTTTACAATCAAATATTATAAAATTGTTTGTAATTTATTATTTTTCTTTTCTTGGTTTGAATTTGATGGGAGAAGAAAGCAAAATGATTTTTATAAATTTTACTTTTAAATCTAACCAATTGTGCTTGCTTTTTTTCCATATTTTTTTCTTATGAGAATTTCAAATATTGAATTGTAGTATTTATTTTTTATGTATTTAAAAAATTTGTGAGTACTGTAAATAAATCAAATGATATATATGACTTGATTTTCTACTTTAGAAGAATTTCATTTTCCTTGCTTTTTGTAAAATGTGTAAAGCTGTATTGTATAAAAAAAATCAAAAAATCTATTTCATGACTTGTGAAATTAATTGCCAAAAGAAATGTCTAGCAGCACTATCATGTGCTGTTATATTTTTGGTGTCTGTAAAATTGTGTGAAGTTTCTTATGAAAGGAGTAATATTTAGTCAAATAATTCTTACTGATCTAAATATAATTTGTAAATACTAATGTAGAAACTGTAATTTTCATGAAATATGTAGCCAATAAATGCTACTAGGATCTTTTCTTTCTGCGTTTTTCCTTAGTTGAAATTTTATCATTAATTAAAATTGATGCATTCTAATTTACTGAGCATCTACAATAACAAATAACGTGTCAAATATCTATTGAAATCAAAATACTGCATAATCCTTTTTTCTAAACATATAAAATCATTTTTCCAGAATATTTTAAAATGTACAAAATAAAAGATAAAAACTTTCTCTGATATTTACATGTAGAAATAAATGTAATTTAAAAAAGATTTTGAAAATTCATCTTTGTTTTAGACATGCTTGTAAACCTATTAAAAATTTGGATGGTTTTTATTTTCATTATTTTTTTCTTTTTAATTTATTTTATGTCACTATAAATAACTATGGAATGGAGTGTTGAATGTTTCCTCAAAATCATATCAGATGGAGCTGCATTACGAAATAGGAACTGATATAAATTGACCGATTAATTGAAAAGTTAGTTTTAAAAGTATAAAAAGGATGTGCTGTCATCAATAGCAAACAAACATACAAATTTTAAAACCCTATCTTTTCATGAAAGCTTTATAGCTAACCAAGTTTATTAAAATTGTACAGTATAAATATGTTTATAACTAAGAAATCTTATTAATATTTTGAAAAGATCAGTACAATCAAAGTGCAGCTTAGGAAAAAATTTCATCAGCTATGTTTTTTTTTTTACCTTTATTTTTTTGAAATTGAGATAGTAATGTAATTTTTTATACAAATTTAAATTTCGAATTTCCCTAACGTAATCAACTGCTTTTGAGGCATCTTATTTTTAAGGAAATGAGACGAGAAAGCGACAAAAAATTTATTGTTATAACTCTTTCACTTAATACCAAAGTATATTAACATGTGTAATTATATAACTATTTCTGTTTCCTTTATAATAATTAATTTAAGTATGGGTGATTTTGTGACGTAAGGGAATCTGTTAGAAACATTTTTTGATGAAAATTCTGTTTTTTAGAATAAGGGAGGGGGTGGAATGGAAATGTTTCTGCCTCGAATCTTTTAAGTAGCACCACATTATGGTGCTTTCTTTTTATTTTGTGTACAGTCAAGAAAACAGAATACTTACCTTGAACGTCATTCTTTCTGAATAATTTATTGCAATTCTGATATTAATTAAATATACACTGTTCATAACAATTAAATAATATTGTAAGCCTTATATAAAATAGAAGTATAAGCATTTTTTTTCTTTCCATAAAACGGAAGAGAGGGACAAATAAAAATTCCTCTTATTTTCAAACTTGCAAACTGGGCAACAGAGTTTGTGAACAAGAGGAGAAATGAATGGCGCAATATTATTTTTTCTTTGACGAGTCCCGTTTTTTTTTTTCTTTCCCTGATAATAAGCGCATTTTCATCTGGAGGAAAATCAGCATCAGAAACCGTCCTATGTTCGTGCACGAAAGTGTAACATTTGGCGGTGGAGGAGTGATAACTTACGCTGGCATTTTCATCCGAAATGGAGCTCTGACCAGTCGCCGATATAGGGATGAGATGCTGAGACCATTCTGCAGTCTTTGCTGAGGTCATAATGAGACTTATGTTGCAGCAATTGGATGTGACTTCATGCTATGGACAATTGCAGGCCACATCGTGCTAATTGGTGAATAATTTTCTTTTGGAGAAAGGAATCACATGAATGGCCTGACCAGCGTGTTCTCCCGATATGAACGGAATCGATCATGTTAGGGATATTCTAAGTAGACGAATTGCGGAACGCCTACCACCGCAACCAACTCTCCAAGAGTTAGAAAGAGCATGTACCGATAAAGGTTGCGATACGAACCTGCGACGCTAGGGCCAATAGCCGATTAAGATGACCGTAATACAAAAGTCGACTTCGGTATTGTAGATGTTTTCTGGCTTAAGGCCCTATCAAGTCCCTATCACACGGCGAAACTTTCGTCGATAGTTGTCGATTTGTGCCCTCTGGCAACCGGTCAAGCAAGTTTTCCGTCATCGTCAACTTTTTCTAACCTGCTTGAAAATGTCCACGATAGTGACGGAAATATTGTTTACAAACGAAATTCAACCAATCATGTGAAACTTTTCTGTGACGTAGTGTGCCAAGAAAGGCATCGGTTGGCGCTACAATAATATTGGAAAAAGCATGCATTTAATGTTACATATTGCTAAATACTAAAAATAGTTTCGACAGAATGAAAAAAGCGAAGTAAAACTACGGTATCTTTTCTCCATTCTGTGGAACAACTTATTGCCCCCACTTTAAAAAAACTGGCACTGCCGTATGGGGTATAGTTATCTAGAAGGATTGTGAAATTGTGATGGAATTTTCAGATATTCAACAGGATATTTTTAAGTAAATAAAAAAAAATATTAATTCTCATGTGAATTGTTTTCTTTATGTGAAATATATTTGACCATATTCAGTCTTTATTTATTCAAATAATAATATAATCTTTTGATTATAGTAATTGCTTAAATAGTTTGTTAACAGCTTCTATATAATTAAAAAATTTTAACTCAATGTTAGAGTTAAAAATATAATAGTGATTCTAAATTTTAATACTTAGATGTTCCTACAATGTTGCAGAAATATAAAACATACTATTTGGTTTTGACAAAAATATAAAAATGATCATACTTTTATCATTAGCAAAAAACGAAATCACCTTTTGTATGATAGACAATAAAATGCAGGCTTCTTTTCCCATATTTTTTTCTTTTAAATTTAACAAACTAACAGTTAATTTAGAATGATATTTCTGATGCTACATTTGCATTGAGAAAGATGCATAGAATGGCCACACATTTGGAAATGGGCACACTAAAAAACAAATGTTTTATTGCTTCTCATTCCTGATGTAATGTAGAGGGGTTTTTTAAAAATAATATTCTTTTCTTCTTTTTTTTTTGGCAATTTAAAAATTTAAGAAAAACCTGTTTTTAATTATCTATGTAAAAAAAATGAGGTTTTAATACTTTAGCTTTGAAAAAACTAAGAAAAATGCAATAACATAGTTTGGAAAATTATTTTTGATTATTATTATTAAATGAAAATTATTTAATGATTCCTATTTTTCGCAAATACTGGTAATAAATGCACAAAGATTTTTTTTAAAAACAGCTCTGTAGTTTCAAATAAAATGAAAACAAAACATTTAACATTTTTTAAAGAGCAATTTTAGAAATGAGTGAGACTAAATAGTGAAGAAATATAAAACATATTTGGTTTTGACAAAAATATAAAAAGATCATATTTTTATTATTAGCAAAAAACTACTATAGATACCATTAGAAATAGTTTTGGAATGGAATTGTTTTATAATTTTGAACTGGTGTGGGGGAATAAAAATTATTTAAAGGAATGATAAATACAAATTGAGTCCAATATACATTCTCAAAAATTATTTTTTAATAGATGATAGACAATAAAATTCAGGCTTCTTTTTCCACATTTTTTCTTTAAATTTAACAAATTAACAGTTAATTTAGAATGATATTTCTGATTATACATTTGCATTGAGAAAGATGCATAGAATAACCACACACTTGGAAATGGTCAGATTAAAAAACAAGTGTTTTATTGCTTCTCATTCCTGATGTAATGTGGAGGTTATTATTTTATTTAAATGCTTGGCAATTTGAAATTTTACGACAAACCTGTTTTTTAATATCCATGTAAAGATAAATGAAGTTTTAATACTTTAGCTTTGAAAAAAACTAAGGAAAATGCAATAACATATTTTGGAAAATTATTTTTTGATTATTATTATTGAATGAAAATTATTTAATGATTCCTATTTATCACAAATACTGGTAATAAATCCACAAAGATTTTTTTTAAAAAAAACAAGCTCTGTCGTTGCAAATAAAATGAAAACAAAACATTTAACAAATTTTTTTAAAGAGCAATTTTAGAAATGAGCGAGTCTAAATAGTGTAATGCCTTAGAATTTACCAATATTTATCAAATGAAGAATCCTATTCAATTAATTGTTTTATAATTTTGAACTTCTTTGGGAAAATAAAAATTAATTAAAAGAATGATAAATACAAATTGAGTTAAATATACTTTCTCAAAAATTAATTTAAAAAAATAAATAGGAGGGAATAAACATTCAATCAAATTTAAAAGAGTAAAAAATACTTCTTAATCAATGATATGGTGGTAATGTTTTTAAATATTGTTTTTATTTTTAATTAAAATCCAAAAAAATATGTTCTTAGTAAATTTTTTATGTCCTAGAATCAATTTCTTGCCATATTTCAAATTCCTAACTTTAATTATTTGCACTGCACATCTAGACACAGTAGTTTTTATTTTTATCTACACAAAACCTAAAATTTGTCGAGATGGATCCAACAAATATCAGTTTTCATATAGACAAAAATCATTTGATTTCAAAAGTTATTTAATTTTATTTTAAATGTATTGGCCCCCCTCTTCTGTTTTATTTATCAACTTTTGTTTTGTTTGCTCTTTTCTAGAAAAATAAGCACTTTTAAGGTACTTAAAAATGATTTTAAAATTTCAGCACTATCGATGATGGTATGCACCTTTTAAGCTTAATTGAATGCACAACCACAAATCATTTTTCTTTTCAATATATTTTTGTTTTAAATTTAATATTGATTAGTTAAATTTATAGTAATTTATAAAATACAAACACAAAATCAGCATTTTTTTTTCTAGTCATTATTATTACAAAAATAATTACAAAACTGTTACTAAGAAAAATTAAAAAGTTTCATTATTTTACAGAATTTATTGTTACTAATTTTGATAAATTAGAAACAATTGCCATTATTACTACAAAAACTACTACTAACTAGTCATTATTACTACAAAAATAATTACAAAACTGTTAATAAGAATAATTAAAAAGTTTTATTATTTTTCACATTTCATTGTTATTGATTTTGATGAAAACATTACAATTAGTTGAATGGTATGATAAATATTTACAATAACTGACAATAAGATTGATACTATTAGAAATGAAAAAGACATTCAAAAGAAAAAATGGCTAGAAAAGTATTTTTAAATTCGATAAATGTGCAACTTGTCTCATTTTACAATCCTTATTATATTCATTGTATTAAGCACTCAAAAAATTAAATTAGAAGCAAAAGTGATTCAATTCCAATAAATTCAATAATGCATCAATATAATTGCAATTTATTAAAGCAATGGAATTTTATTGCATTGGCTTCGTAATTTACATATCTACAAATTCCAAGATAGTTTGAGTTTTTTAAAAAAATTACAACTATTATTGCTACCATGGGCTTTTATATTCATTGAAAGCTAATGGGATCACTTTAAGAAATTATCCAGGATTTAATTATAAATTTAAGCACCGTCTTGACTAGAATCCCTCGAATTATGAAATAAGAAAACTGCCGATATTCACTAAGTAGGAGAAACGGATAAAGAGCGATAAATGCACTATAACGTAAACCTAAGTTTTTAGGTTTACCAGACAGCAAATACTGAAGTGACGTCACTTTCGTCGTCGTTTGTTGGAGAAAGTGCCGACGATATTTTGCCGTGTGATAGGGCCTTTAAGAATCTAGCGCTACAAGCATTTCTGGAGGAAAGGGACAGAATACTCTAGCTCCTCATTAATAACCTCATTTACTCGATGCCTCGAATGTGCTCAACATTGCTGGCTATCCTGGGAAACCATAACCCCTATTAAAAACGTCCTTGTAAAAAAACGCCTATTTTTATTTGTTTTTCTCTTATGTACAAATTGTGTGTGTTTGTGTTTCCTTTTGTATCCAAACGCTCATTAAAACGATTTTTTTTCTGCCAACCGTCATTTTTATCATACAACCTACTACGTCTGTCAATAATGTATCAATCATTCAAACGATTTTCCAGCCGCAAGATGAAACCACAACGACAATATCCTTTAATTGTTTTGAGCAGTGTATTAATTCGAATGATTTATCGAACATTATTAAAATACTAGCCGCCTTTGGCGACCAGTCGGCTCGCCAATATTAATGCCAACTAAAGGGTTCAATCAATTTTTTTATATATAACTTGGTCTCATAATAAGTTTTTCAGCAAAATATTTTTAAGCTTCAAATTTCGATAGTCATATAATTCACTTATACTATTATGTAGACCTTAAGTAGTCCTATCTTTGAAATCCGCATCCCTCTCTCTCTGATTTTCTACCAGTGCACGTAAAATTCCCTTTTAAATTAAAGTGGAAATGAAACTTCAATTAATATAAAGACCTCTTTACTCAATCCAAGCATGTCTTTAAATAAAATTAAGAACTGAAATCAGAGTAGTCCGACATTGAAGTTCTATGTTCACTACAGAAATTAAAACATTATAATATTTTTATAATTCATAATATCTCAAGGAATTATACAGCAGACATTTCATAGATTAAAGGAAACATTCAGCTTTTAATTTTATTTTTAGATGTATATAATTGCTCTCAATAATAACATTTTATTTATTTTTGTTTTATAAATATATTTCAAAAAATTCCTATATTTTTAAATTCCTTTCGTTTTATAGATTCCTATTTGTAAAATATTCTCAATATTTCAACTTCTAAATAAATAAATAAACATTTCTATCTTCTGCGATCAAATCTGGCTGATTTATTCAGTTCTGAATATTGCAAATTTAGAACAATCATCATTTTCATAATATATGCCAGTTATTATAAAGTAACCACGATTGGCTTCTTTGAGATCTTGATAAAATGATCTAAAATCGCCAGTTTTTATAGAATAGCTATATTGAAATTTTCAAAGATAGATCAGCTTTGATGATTGATTTAGTTTATTAGAGTGTCATTCTAAAGCCGTAATTCATCAGCATTTTTACCCTCAATCTATAATTATATATTTCACTTAGATCATTTGTTAAAAAATTAAGAAATTAGATGTTGGGCTCTGATTGCAGAAGATGCCTTGTAGATGTTAAGCCATATTTGCCTTAAATAAAACTGTTTAATTGGAGTAGTAATGTATGTATAGTAAAAGATCATAGAAAACGTTTCCATGCATTTATTTTCCAAAAATATCATGCTTCATATTTGTTTAATTTTATGCAGACACGTGCCGAAAATGACATTTTTATATGTTTAATTTGGAATGATAGTTGATTTATTTTTTCTCATGTGAGAACATGATATTGCTTTGGTTAGAAAGTTTTGATGTCTCCGAAATATGTGGGAAAAAACTATTTTTATATGCTTTTACAAATTTTGCATTGTTAATTATTACGTATGCTTATTTGAAAGATGAAGCGTTTTCAAATAGCTGATCTACTTTTACCAGTATAGCTTTAATATTATGTATGCTTCGTTGAAAGCAGATGCGTTTTTATTTTGCATGATTCATTAAAATGCGAAGATAAATTACAACTACGAAGGCGAATTCTTTGATTTGCACAAAATATCTTCTTCACATAAGTAAAAGTAACAATTCAAAACATGTATTATTATTTTAAAAATAAAAAAAAAAAGAATGCAAAAATATTTTACTAATTTTGATTATAAATTGCTTTTTGTTCGTCGTTTCTTAGAAATGACGTCATTTTCAAAGTTCGTTTAAGATTTCTTGCTTTTAAATAATTAATTTCGCTCTCGGAATATTATCGTTTGGTGCTTTTCTAAAAATTCTTTTTCAGTTTTAACTGTCGCACTTTTGTAATATATTTTTACTTTATATTTTTATTTACTTTAATTCTTTAATGGAATTAATAATTTTGATATTGTAAACGATCAAGAAAAATTTTCTTTTGCATTTATTGTTTAAAAAATGTCACATTTCCTGTATTTTTCATTTCATATAATCACGTGATGAAGATTAAATTTTTCTGTTTTATTTTTGGTAGTAATTAACTTATTTTAAAATCAGAACTTCTGAAAATGTGATGGCAACATTTTATTAAAAGCTGATTTTTTTTCCTCGAGAAGATAAAATTTTAATTTTATTTTATGTGAAATAAATTGTTGAAAAAAATACGATTAAATTAAATGTTTAAATTATCAAAAATAGAGTTTTAGTTTATAGATCAAAACATTAGTATCATTGAAAAGCTAATTTTTTTAGCTTTAACTTGATTCAAAAATCAATTTTCTGCTGTGATATTTTCGGAAGTTATAGCAAAAAAAACGTCACAATTTGGCTTATTTTTTAATTAAAATTTTAATTAAAAATTCAAAAAAATGGCACCGAGGTGCACATTCTCGGCACCCAAGGTATACATGTACCAAATTTGGTAGCTGTGGGTCGAACGGTCTAGCCTGTACATCGCCAACAGACACTCACACATTGTGCTTTATTATAAGTAAAGATAAAGATAAAGATGTGTCAATTTCATCAGAGAGCTAATAGTTTTTTCAGCCCGAGTATTCGTGGCCTCATGGATGTTGTTAACCCAAAAATAGCAGAATGCAAAATAGATGAGTATTGATGTAGAATCTCTTCATCGGCATTGTAAATTAGTGTCAAATTTTGGTCTCAATCGTTGAGCGTTTGATTTTAATCTAAAATTTTGGTGTTATGCCAAATATCATCAGCTAAATACGTTGCATTTTGCGCACAAACCGACGTAATTAAAATAAAATGTTAATTATTTTTATTATTTATTCATTCAGAAATACATTTAAAATGTTTAGATTCATTGAAATATCACTGTTTCTTTTCTCTTCTTATCAAGACTAGTAGAATGTAGAAATAATTTATTTCATTTTCATTTAATAATTTTTTCATAATTATTTCATTTTTTTTTCATTTTTTACATCGTTGAACTAAAGGAATAGCATTCCTAAAGCTACGAAATAATTAAAAAATGACTTTTAATTATTGCGGTGCGAAAGCATGCCTTCAGCCAGTTAATCAGGCATTAGAATAGTTATGGTTTTCAGTCGAAGCATTTTTCTGCTCATAAAATATTCATAATAATTATATTAAAAATGGATGTCGAACCAAAAAAAAAAAAAAAAGGAGGAAGGTACATTTGTTTCGATCGGTGCTTAGCTACATGATACACTTAAAATGATAATCTATTAACATGTTTCGAAGTTTGTGCCCAAATATTAGACATCCAAATACTTATAAAGAAATTTGTAAACTTTCTGAGAGCTATCAATCTCGAATTTGAAAGCCGAAGGAGCTTGGTTAGTATCGTCTTTATACCGAAGCATTTTTTTGTTCCTAAAACTAATTAATTGAATCAAACTTTTTTTAATCAATCAGTTTCTTAAATAAAATGGTTATTAACTTCAACTTTTACGAATCGAATCTGTTATTCATATTGTGCTTTTTTTACGAGTTCTCTTTACTATCTAACAAATACTATGAAAATGAATGTTTAACCCATTAACCACCAAAACGAAAAGGAATACCGGCGTCCTGGCACAGAGAAAGTGCTTTTTCCTCGTGATCTGGGCGTACCGGGTTCGAGGTTGTTCTGTGTTCTATCTATGAGGTGAATGAATGCCCCCCCCCTGTGAAAAGGGACTGTGCAAGCGAATGTGATAAGTGTCTGTCATCTTCATATGAGGTAGAAGTCAGACTTCTGTCCTCGACCCTCAGAAGCTACTGGACCCCTCCTTCCGTTGTAAAGCGGGCACAACATCATCACTAAATGGAATGAATTTATTTTTACGCAAACGATAGTATCTATTAATTTGGGAGAATATAACATTAACTTATAGTAAAAATGTCAAAATTTGACTTAGTTTTTGAAAAATCGAGTGTTGCGTTCGCGCAAAGTCAGAGAAATAAGGGTACGGAGTTAAATTGAACTTGTGAGAAGTTACTCAGAATTGATTTCTGGGAATCTCTCCAATTTTTCTATGCTTTTGAAACCACAAATCCTATTAAAAGAAACTAATTTACTATCGTATTTTATAGGTTGTAACAAACTTGTATGAATTTACATGTGAAAACTTTCACAACAATCACGGTGCAATGCGACTTTACAATCTTTGCATCTGTATATTGTCCGACAGTGACATTGCTTGCAACGCAGTCTTCTAATGTCCTCTGATTTTATAATACAGCGGCTGCACACTAAATGTTTATTATGAAGGTTGAATTTACTAAGTCTTTCGGCGGCTGAAGTACATCTACCTTAATCTCTATTCTCAAAAGGAGTTTTCAAAAGACATAATTAAACCTCGCGTCTAAAATCTAAGAATGATTTTTTTATTTTCGGTAATTGATAATTTTGGAAATTTCCATGCATTTGCTAATTGCAACTTCAATGTAATTTGTAAGTATTGGCCACCTCCACTTTTTCTCGTGAATTCCTATTCTGTAGTTAGCTACTAAATTATCACATAAATCGACTCCCATTTTGTCGTTATATTGATCAATAAAACGAGGTTGAGACACTAAATAACAGGAAGCCTTGTTTACAGGTTGCATCTTACCAAATGTTGAACCAGGAGTTACAACAGAGTTATCGTTCCAACGAACAAAAGTCACTTCGTTTTCCTTTTTGTACTGTAGTAACATCTCTCTAAATTTGTCTGAACTACGAGAAGTGAAAATACTTCAGTACAAAAAGTAGACCAAAAATCTCTCCGAAAATTTTTCTTCTGTTTTCATTTTTACTCTTTTCAATCAATCTTTTCCCTCATTTTTTGGTTGAGGTAGATTTTCTTATTTTTTTTACCCATTTCAAGTGGCGTTTTTTAAGGGCGGGGGGAGTGTGTGTTTTTTACTGCTATCAGTTTTCGAGAGATTATATTTTTTGTTAGAGTATTTCGATTTTTCCTACTTATCATTTGGTAAAGCATCTTTCTCAGAAATGCAAATATTATCATTTCCTTTTCTTCATGGCTAGCTTCTGCAGTTTTGGGGGGAAGATCTACTGTCTGTCCATGACAAGATCTCTGGCCGACCGTCGTCTATGTTAACGGCGGGCGTTATAGAAACAGGTTACTGTAGGAAGAGTCCATTTCGCAGAGGTAGAAATTCATTCAAGTTTCTTACGTTGGCTCGTTTAACGCCTAGTTGGCAATATTTAATATATTGCCTTTAATTTTCGAAAGCAAATTCGGAAAATAATTCACGGGGCTGAAAATCATTTGCGTACTTGGAATTTTGAAAATATGTATCAGAATAATGCAGAATAGAACAGAAAGAACAGAGTAAATCAAATAGAAAAACTGAATAATTATTTATATGCCTAACGACTGCAACAAGAAGAAAAACAAATTAATTAGAACCCCGCATGACAAAAAATTATTTTTCCTTTTATTTGTTTTAAATTTATGTAACTACATAAGATCAAATTCTCAGCAGCAAACACGAAGTAATCTAATTCAACATAAAAAAATAACATAATAATCGTAATTATTTCATAAATTTTATAAAAGGTTGCTTTTATTCTATTATAAAGTAAAATATCCATTTTTAAATACGCTTATAACCTCTCCAATTTTTTTTTAAAAATTAATTAATTAATTAATTAGTTTTTGATATATATGCTATTTTCCGAAACTCAAAATTAACAATCATCATTTTATCAATTTTTAGTTTTTAAAAAGTTAAACGTATTTTGTAACTTATTTTCAATATGTACAAGCTTTCTACAACACAATTAATTCCGCCTTTATTTATAAAAGTGTTCTAAATTTGAATATAATTCAAGTGTTCCCCCAAGCGCTTGTCAGATGTCTCCGAACTGAACTAAAAAAAAGCCCAACATAGCTTTACATTATTCTAATAAAAGTGTTGTAAAAGTTCGTTTTTGTATTCCAGATGACCATTTATTCATTTCGTCGACTTGAAAAAAGAAATTTAATTATTTGAAAGAAAACTTTTTCTCACGAATTGTCAATTCAAATAATAGAATGATAAATGAGCTTTTCTTTTCAATGTATATCAGCCGTCATGAGCTGTGTAGCAATATAGGATCCATAAATTGCTGCATTCATCTTATCTTTTCGGTGTTAAAAATTCTTCATACCTATTGTCCTATACCTTTCTATTTAAAGCCCATCAATGTCGTTTAAAAGTACTTATCTGTCTCCGTTTTACTATCAGTGCACCTGAGTAGAAGAAATGTCGTTAAATATTTTAATCTTTCTAACTCACATTAACGTGCATAAATTTTTAGATTCTTGTAATACTATTTAAGGAAAGCTATTAAAATAACAGGAAGGCGAGAACACAAACCTCTACATTTAAAATCTCTCCATTCTTAAATCAAAAGGGCATTTTAAAGGATCTCTAAATTCAAGAGACAGAAATTATTAAATAATGAAATGCAGTTAATATTAAGCAAAGAAAATATTAATAAAATATAAAAGAAGTAAGCTAAGCAAACATAAAGATACGAGCAACTGCGGCTAAAGCGAGAGGACGAATGAGCTATAGTTTTTTTATTGCTTCATTTTTTCGCCAAGATAAAGAATAATCCCCCCCCAGACTTCCATTCGATTCCACCCATTCAAATTCGATCCTCCCTATCGACACCTGTTTCTATAATGCCCGCCGTAAACATAGACGATTGTCGGCCAGAGATCTTGTTATGGACAGACAGTACAATATCGGTGTGATCGTCCTCTGAATCAAGTTCATAAAATTTATTCAGAGCTTCATCTAACATAAGATATTTTCTTTTTGGCATTTGCATGCACGTAGAATGAGAAAGGCGCACACCGTAGATCGAAAAACGAAATGGATAATTGATCTCTCATAGTGAGCGTCAGCGCAGCACGGGTTTTCCGTCACCCCTCCAGGTAACGGAAAACAGTTGACGAATGAAATGTTGTGGTAGACTTTGACCTTGACTAAATGTAAATAACCACTGTAATTCAAGTCTCTTTCCCATTATTTTCTCTTCAAAAATCCAAGGTCAACAGTTTTGGTTGAAAAATACTTTAAATTTGATGCTCGTTTTTAAAAATAAAATTATTGATTATGCTACATATTGCTACTCAGAAATATCTCTCGTTCTTTGCACAGCTTAAAAATTGCAATTTATATAAAATATGTTTGGCCATTAAATTTTCTTACACATTTATTTTGACCGTTGCGTCAGCATATCAGTGGTTAATGGTTAAAAGAAGAATATTAGTCTTTTTATAACCTTCTTTTTATTTTAAAGATTTGCAACAAATTTCATTAATACAAATAATGAATATTTTGTTTACAAATTTACTGCCTATCTCTTGTTTTCGTGTATCTTTAATATTGCGGGTGTAAGTGTAGCTTCAGAATACGATGTTTGAATTTATAACGCTTTATAGACCAGATTGTTTAACATACAGCGACCAAATTTGACACGACCTATTTTTTTTAAAATTTTTAGTAGAATTTTAATTAATGAACCTTTAACTTGAATTTTGGCGTTTTCCTATGATAAGGCAAAATTTTACCGAACTAAAATTAATTTTACACCATTTCAAAATTTAAAAATTGACATTTTAGTGATTTCAATTTCATAGTGTGTAAATATCTCCCGATTTTTGACAAATTAAATATATATATATATATATATATTTATTTTTTAAAAGAAAAATTAGTTATTATAAATAAAATTAAATTTATATTTCGCGCTACAACAGAGAAAATTCTTCGTTTAACAGTATCCTGTTTTTTAAAATATTGAAAGTTAATGTGTTAGTGTTAGCGCTCTTCGCTGCACACACTTGCAAAAAAAAAAGCTTGAATATTTAATTTTTAAGAAAGAGTTTTTTGCTTGTTATGATTAAAAGAAAATTGCTTTACATTGTCCATGTTGTTGTTGTTGTTGTTTTTAATGGGACTTGCCATGGACAAGCTCGCTTGATGCACCAACGATTTTAAGCCGAAATGAGCGCCATTTTTTTTCAAGTAGCAAAAACTAGAAGCAAGAGTACAACTTATCTACTCACTCATCACACATTCGCTTGCACAGCCCCTTTTCTACAGAAGGGCACACTCACTCACCTCACAGATAGAACGCAGAACAACCATGCCCGAACCCGCCATGCCCAGATCATGGGGAAGACGCGCTACCCCTATGCTAAATGTAATACTCATAATAATTAAAAACAATAGTAAAATTAAATAAATTGTTAATTAAATTTCAAAGTTAAAATGCTGCGGTCCTTTTTAAAACGTCTTAGTCTGAAAGCCGCTACCATCGAAGAATCGTCCTGAAAGAGGGGGGCGTCTATTGCACGGTAAATCTGTTAGGGGCAAGCATTCTTCCGCGCTGGAACGGTGTGATGTGGAGAAGAGGTACCAGATCAGGTGTCGCCCTCGTCATCTGACCACGGCTACAAATGATGAGGTCCGTCCCAAAACAGCCCTGGTGTTGCTTAAGACGAGACGTTAATACAATTAAATTAAACTGAAAAGGTCTGGGACTAAAGCTACAAACCAAAGTGCGAATCACACAGTTGTGTTAGTTAAAGTACTAATTGACATTTTCAAGTACCATTCTTCATTCATGTAATATATAGCAAAAAAGACTATGGACTTTGGACTAATACCCTGAATGCCAGAAAGATAGAGTTAATGGATGTCAAATTGAGCGAGAGCTTAAATAACATAGATTAGAGACTAGAGCTTGAGACAGAAGAAAAGTAAACAAACTGTCGTTTGGACTTTTTTGCTTTTTCCAAAACATAATTCTATAGGTTGAATGTTTCGTCATTTTTACAAGGAATATTATTGGTCGTCGGACTTTAAAACCTTCCACACTTATATGCATGCGTCGGGATGCGTTTATTTAGTCAGAATTGGGTTTGGGGAAACGAGAAATAAAAGGAGATGTTTACACTCAACAATAAGAGGGTAACTGAAAAACTGCGGATAACGCGTAACATTTTCAGAAAAAGACACTAATTCACACTAAAATATCTTAAAGCAGCTTTTATGTAGAGTAAAAAACCTAAACGTTGAACAAATAAGCGGATAATTTCTGTTCTTAAAATTCGGTAGTTCACTTTTTTTTAGAAAATAATTTTTAAGTTAAAATACTTCTTTTTAAAAATTTGTTATTAAAATTTTGTAATAATATTTTGAGATAAGCAGCAGTTGATAATGTCGGTCGCTTAAACTAACCATATAAGTTATTAATATGAAGTTTTTAGTTGATATAAAATAGTAAAGACATAAATGATACGAAACTCACAAATATATAGGGGGGAGGGAACCCAATCCTGAATGAAAAAGTATCTGATGGGGCGGGAAAGCAAGATCAGAAATAAAAAAAAGTATACCGGAGATGTCTTATTTTCGTATCTCGCCCTCTAGCGAGGTATAATCATTGAAAAGAAATAATCATCAGATACTAAAATTGGTAAAAGGAAATGTCTTTCACTCCAGTCAGAAAGCCTGAATTTGTCGAAGACTGGTGTCATAATCATTTAAACTCAAAACTGCGCGTTGAGTTCATTGCGTGCAACTAGTCTGCTCTGTACTCTGGTTTGTTATTCTTGCTTCTAATGGCGCTTGCCATGGGCCAGCTCGTTGGTGCAGTCAGCAATTTTAAGCAGAGAAGGCGTCTCTTGTTTCTTAGTAACGCCAACTAGGGCCAAGAGTACGTCTTAGGTACTCACGCATCACATTCGTTTGTACAGACCCTTTTTACAAAGGAGTATATTCACACATCTCATAAATAGAAAATATGAAGAACAACCATGCCAGAACCGAAACTCGAACCCAGGACACTCAGTTCATGGGGAAGACGCTCAACCCCTGTGCGAGGACGTCGGTATATTCTCGTCTGAATC
Organism: Argiope argentata; assembly: GCA_026289955.1. Classification (NCBI taxonomy): domain Eukaryota; kingdom Metazoa; phylum Arthropoda; class Arachnida; order Araneae; family Araneidae; genus Argiope; species Argiope argentata. Next base: position 369,130 of record JAOUZG010026324.1, on the reverse strand, counting down.
AATTTAGTGACAATATTATTACTAAGGAAGTTGCCCACCGAAGATTCAGATTTCCTCCAATGACAATTTTCTGAGCTTTTACGCATGCGTCAGGACACGTTTATTTTAAAAATGGGGTGAGAGAGAAAAAAAAAGGAAAAGATGATAAGTTTAAAATGTGTCAATTGAGTGAATTCAGATTAATCGCAGAATTAAGATGCGAAATAACTGCTTTCCTCTGTTATTGCAGAATATTGCCCCTGATCACTGCAATGTTGTTTGATATTTTCAATGCCAATTAATACCGTGATAATATCAAATATTGTTGAACATTTAGTGTTAATAGGAATATTTCTGCTTATTGCCCCTTAGCGTACAATAGTGGAAATGCGCTAGTCTCAGTACTTTGAAACGAACAATAAGAACTTTGAATTTATAGATAAAGTGAAATGACTGATTTAAATTAGTGACGTCTTTCGAATGTATATGAAGTGAAAAGATTTGTTTACAGTTCTACGTGTGAAGAAAGAATCTTTTGAAGTGATTGATAACAACAAACAGACAAGTTTTTTGAAATTTTTATGAAGAAGCACAGTAAGTTATATTAAATTCCATGTTTTCCTTTTTTGATAAGTATATTTATGTAAAAATATATACTCTGGCAGAATTTCCATTAGACAGCTCCTTGAAAGGGAGGCGAGTGTATTTGTAGGTTGATTAAAATATTCTATCAAATTCCATGACAAAAATAATCTGTAAAAACGAACTTTATAAATTATAAAATATTAAGATAATATGGACTTTGTCATACATAATCGAATATAATGCTACTTATTTTCTCACGTGTTTATTTATTTATTATAATAGTTGAAAACACCGAACATCTGTTTAATATTATTATATATAAACGTGGATGTATATAATACTTCGTACTTTCTTCTATTATTCATATTGCTACTGTGTGTATATTGGCGTTTTAGATGCTGAGCTCCTACAGCAATTAAACTTGATACGTGCATGTTTTGAATAATGAAAATGTGTATCTCGAAACAATTGTTTTGAAATGTTAGTTATGATTAAACGATTTTTTTCCCTCTTAACAGCTTCCAAAAATCTTATGGCATAAAAATGATTTTTACATAATCTTAAATTTAGAACATTATAATTCCAATGATTCCAATTTTCCCCCCGTTTAATTTGTTCTTATTTCTAAAAAATTTTAAATATATTTTAAACGAATTTTGTTTTAATACATTCCATTATTGATTTAAAATTCAAATCATATTCATTGCTGCTTCAGGTAATTCATTCTTGCTTTTTTTCTATGGAAGTCCGATTTTTTCGAAATTATTATATTTCTATTTAAAGTATGCTTTTAACCCCTTGGCATGCGAATTTATTTAACTTCCTAATTAGATAACACATTCTATTTTAGACATTTATTGTTTTTCTTATTCTTATAATAATATCAGAAGCATTTCAGATATTAAAGCTCTTCTAATTAATTTTTGCATTTCTAAATACTTAATTCTGTCGCTTATTCAAGACTTAAAAACCAAAAGTTTCGTAGTTCGATGCGCGTGTCAGACACGTCAAAGGATGCTAAGGGGCTAATATACATTTGAAATTTTTTTGTATCTATAATTAGTTTCACTTTCGGAAGTAAGCAATGGCGAATTTTGTTAATGTGTCCAGTTTCGAAGGCTGCTACTTTTTAATGTTATATAATTGGATACGTAAAATTATATTATAAGACTGTTTTCTACTGAAATTCCTTTATTTTAACGCATTGAATTTGTTTTTATTGAATAACACTCGAAATTCTTATACAAACTGTGATAAATATTCTGTACTAGGCATAACATTTTTGTACAAGACGATTGTACTTTCTTATCTTATATTTTAACCAGCTGATCACCTAAATATTGAAGCCAATATCGCCACGATTGGAATATTATATAAGTTTAATTTTAATTCTGATATGTATAAATTGATGCTTGTTTCCTTAACAAAATATTTAAAATCAAATTGTGATAGTTATTTAGCCTTGTTATTTATGTAACCTTCATCTATTTGTTTGTGTATACACGAATTTATCTAACGGTTTTCATTTACACGGCATCGCAGTAATATGTAAAACGAAACTGATCTTCTAACTGTATGCTACCTTAAGCAACGTTGTAAGTACTATTAATTATTCATGAACCGAACATGTAAACAGTCCTGTACATTATATCAGCACCTCAAACAGCATGTTTTCCAGAGCAAGTTAATTTTCTAGATATTATATATATATATATATATATATTTAAAGAATTTTGAATTGAATTTAAAATTTGTAGTTGAATCCTAGTTTAGTGTGAGTGTATCTCTATATATTTTTCCTAGTAAAATATAGAATTTTTTTCACCCATAAAAGCAAGTGGAATAATTTTCTAGTAAATGTAATGCAGAATTGTTTGTAGTTTTTTTTTCGCTTGTTGAGCTGCACATCCGCTATATCGGTAAGAAATGAAAATTAAAAATAATGGCCAAATAAGCATGTTTTAAAATTTTAATTAAAGGACATTTAATAATTGAAAGTATTATTATCACTAATAAAGCATTCAGTGTTATTTTTAAAGTGAATTACAAGAAGATAATGTTTCTTTTTGTAATTATTACCGAATTGATTTATTATAATTAAAATCGTCTCTTCACGAATTTTATCAGAACAGAAGCGAAAAGGGTCTGTTCCATAGAGCTGATATATAAATTATTATAAATAATATTATTTCAACCTTATGGTCTGCTCGAGCTTTTTGAATCTTTTGTCTCTATTTCACATTTTTTCAATTGATATTAATTTAACATTCTAACGAAATTCTTTACGTTGTTCCCCGTGTTGTTTCTTTCATGGATTCTCAGTGATTATTCGATAAGTCTGTGATATTTCAATAATTCGTTTTTTGGATAATTGGGATAGTCAGAAATATTAGAAGGGACATTTGTTTATTACAAATACTCAGAAGATTGGCTACATCATTAGATCTCTAGCTTCTATGAGTATTTATTTCTTCAAATTTCTTCTTAAGAAGAATTTAGTGGCAAAACGATTAAGATTATTTCATTTTTTTCTATTGTCTTTCTTGTTATTCTTAAAATTCTGAAATTTAATGAAATACTAGGTTACAGCGTGGAATGTTTCTTTAAGGTAAAAATTTATGCTTGGTGTCTTTTTCTTATGTCGAACGCATCGCGTGCTCGAATTTTATTGTCTAAAGTACAGATCGGCTCAGCCAGTTTCAAAACTTTGTTATTTCGGAATTCGAAGATGATTGAGCTTTTGGGTTCAAAAAGTAGTATTAGGGAAAACAACCGAGATCAATAAATGCCCTAATTTTAATAAAATGGCGAGTAACTAGAATTACTTCATAGCATTGATTATATGGTCTTAATTGCTGACTTTATGCACTTGACATCCGTGACGAAATAAGGGCACTAAAATGAGATTTGAACAGGACTTTTTTTCATAAAAATATATGATTAAACTTTTTTTAAAAAAAAGGTCGTGAAATAAAAACAAAAATTGCAATGCAACAATAAATAAGAAAAAAAAATTGAAATTTGCTTTCTCAAATTTCCTGTTACGTTAGATATCATTATTTTTAAAGCATTTTTTGCCATAACGAAGTCATTAACCAATTTAAGCAGGTTGGAAACAAACATGTGACTATCAGAATACGCATGCATCGATATATCTTGAATTGGATACATAGCGGATTGTTGCGCCAAGTTTTAACTTTTTGTTGTTGATAAGTAGCTAAATGTAACAACCATCTTTACCATTTTTTAATAACTCGAAAAGCGGAAAATTGATGCCTCAAAGCGATAAATCGCCAATTTGTTGCCTACGCATTTTGAGGCTTCAAAAACCTGAAACTAAAATAACATCATGTTCTCGCATGATGAAAGTTTTAATAAAGGGTTTAAAAAATCGTATTGACTTGATCTTTTTTTAATCGTCTGAATTATATTTGCACAAATATAATCTGCTTTTCCAAGTCCAGTTATCAATTTTTCTGAAATCAAATTTAGATACACCCTGGATTTTATTTTTAGCAGAAATAACTAAATAAACAAAATGAATTACAGTTAGTAATTTTGAATGATGAAGAAACAGAACGCGATTCTAAACATAAATGATAAATGTCAAGTGAGAAAATTAATGACAATGTTATATAAGAAAATTTTTTAAACCTGATTTTCCCTCGTAATTTTGGAAATATATTAGCAGAAAGAATATTTCAATAAAAATTATTTCCCCTTGATTTTTGATCCTTTCCAAGCTATCGGCACAGCACGAGCTCAATTGACTCAAGAGCGTGGCTACATTTTCTTGATAAAATGAGTTCACAACAATCAAAATCATTGGCGTAGCATTTGAAAAACTTCTGTACTCCGCTCTAAATCAGTTGTAATTTAATTTATTTTTTGATGAATAAAATTGACAGTAAAACTACGATTTTCAATATTTCAATTGCTGCTGTAAGTCTGCCCCTCAATTAACACAATAGTTATTTATGCTGTCTTCCTGCCGGATTTGTGATAAAATATCATTTGAGAATGAGTCCATAACACGTCTCCATAGGGCATGGCATACTGCTGTGTTTGAGGCTTTACGTTCACACGACAGGTTGATTTTTTGAGAACTGATGCCGGGCTTACACTCAGCCAGTTATAAGACATGCAGCGTAAGCCTAGAAAAACTGAAAAATTCTGTTTGGTCCATGGCAAGTATTTAAATACTCATCACGAACGTACAGCAACAAGCCACATTGTATTTTTTTTCTTACTGTGCTTGCGTTTGTAGAATTTGGCGTTTTTCTTGGAGTGGAAAAATTGACAACTCTTCATAGATTAATTCGGTAATTTTTGCATTTTGTTCATTTTGGTGAGAAGTTGTATGTTTTAAAATTGTATTTGCCATTTTTCAATATAAGCTCACATTCTTCCTACATGTATATTTTGTTCACATTTTCAATCGTTAATACAATACTTTCTATTCCTCCCCTCAAACTCAAATAAACTTTTTAAAAAAACTTGTAGTGGATAATATTTGATATTAATCCAGTTTTTTCACATATTAATTCATTAATTTTTTATTAATTAATTAAAAACTTATTTTCTCGCCAAAAATCTTCATTTCCCCGTCTCCAAATAAGTAACGAACTCAGTTTGTCTTTTCCATATGCTAATGAGGTTAGTTTTTTATTTACCTTTTTATTTTACTATGTTTATTTCATGTAAATATCCATCATTTTAATACGATACGCAGTGATAATTTCAGGGACTCCAAAATGGCAATTTATAGCCAAGAGAGGAATGCTGGAATCTATCCGATAAAATTGTGGCAAATATAAATCAGTCCGTTTCTGGCATGCGCTGCCTGCTGACCGTCTTATGTGGATCGCCTTAGGCCGAGTGTAAGCGCGGCATTAAGGAAGACATTTCAGGATTTTTTTTCAACCAATTGCATTTTGGAGAGAGTTCTTCCCTTACTGGTTTTCTTACAAAAACACTCCATTTTCCACACCACTTTAAAAATGAAAACCTCCATCGTTTGATGTCATATGAAAATTTCACACTTTTAACGCTTTCTTTTAGCGGCCTCTAACGAAGATATTGTTACTGGAAGAATTTTCACCACAACCAGATAAAACTGTTATAATCGTAGTTTCAAAATAAATTATTTTCAACTAACTAAATCAATTATGAAAATTGTGCTATGCTTTTAATTTTATTCCATACAATATGGGTCAACTGTGAAATAATTTATACATACCTTATAATATTTATGCAAAGAAAAAGGAAATGGAAAAAAACGAATAAAATACAATGGGAAGAGGAATATTATGTGTAAAATATACATCGGAATAAGACGTATAAGTAGTATAATAAGTTCTAATTACTATTTCTTCGACTTTTCGGAGTATTTTGTTTTTAACCAACGGAAATAGTTTTCTTGAAATTTACTCGAATACATATTGATAATGGTTATATTTACCCCTCTTTTACTCTTAAAAATTGGGGATACTGAATATGGGCCTGAAAGCTTCGAATATTCATACATTTATTTAAAAAATTCTGCACATGAGCGTGTACGAGACAATAAAAAGTGATGTAAACAATTAAAATTGGTTCTTGCGTACTAGGCCATCGATACCAACGGCTTAGTAACTCATTGGCGACGGATTCAAATTTGGCGAAAAATCGTCGACGCCAGCGAAACCAAAAAAAAAAAAAAAAAAAAAAAAAAAAATGGCGAAAGGCGGTTAAGGTTTGAACAATTTTATTAATAATGATGTTTTTTTTGTCATTATTGGCGTTTTATCAACTCATTGGCAACGCTTTCAAATTTGGCTATAAAGATAGACGGTTTAATACGTAAGTACCCAAAAATAATCTATTGAACCCGTGGCATTAATGTTTGCCATAAGCATTTTCTGTGCTGGTCTTCACCAACAATATTATTCTCAAAGGCTAAAACATTCTCATTTCGAGTTATTATTTTTATATTTCACTCAAAGAGCAAAATATTCTGGATTCAATTATCTTTCGTGAATTTTTTAATTTGTTTGGATTCATTAGATCTGGCTTCGCACCAGTAATAAGAATTAGAACTCAATAGTCGATGTCCTGGCGAAGGAGGAGCGCACTCTTCCCCACGATCTCGGAGTTCTGGATTCGAGTTCCCGTTCGGGCATTGTTCTTCTTCTGTTCTATCTGTTATATGTGTGAATATGCCTCCGTGTTAAAAGGGGGCCGTGAAAGCGTATGTGATGCGTGAGTAGCTAAAACGGCCCTAGTTGGCGCTATTAAAACAAGAGACGCACCCTCGGATTAAAATCGCTGACTGTTTCAGCGAGCTTGCCAAAGTTTAAAATGGGGGGGGGGGAGGAAAGAGGCTTTCAACTCATTATTTTCTTCATTTAACCACTGTTTGGAATTAGGATGTCAATTTCTATATAGTTCTTCATGTGTTTGGCGCAGCATGGCCAGATATAGCTTTTGCGCCATTAAGCCAAATAAATCCAATTCAAGATAGCACTACCGTTGCTTCAAAATAGAATGTAAATATTACTAAATTTACACTTAATTAACACCTTGCATTCGGAGGCACTTGAATGGTGAGTGTCACTCACCATTCAAGGCGGTACATCATTTTGACATTTTATTGATTCATTTTTCATTTTTTTTTAAAAAAAAATATGTAAATAATTGTAAGAAGTAAATGAATTTTTCGGTAAAATTCACCTTAAAGCTATAAGAAATATATACATATATTTCATAGCTATAAGAAAATCCTTCTGTTAACTGAATAATTTTGCATCGATTTACTTTTCCGGTAAAGGGTCAAATTAAATTAAACCGCGTGAGATTGGCGTCTATACACAGAGAGAAAGATAAATATTGCAATTTTCTGGAAGCTTAAAAGAAATAAATTGAAGTATATACTAAAAAAATTTTTTTAAGAGGATACGAATTTGTTAACAGTTACATAAAATTACTTATTACAGTGATTTGTCTGGCTTTGATATTCTTCAATTAAGCATCCATGAATACAATATTTCTTTCATTGCATAAAAACATTTTGATACATTTTATAAAAGAAAACGATAGCGTGTAATCTTTCTTCATTTAATTTACAATTTAAAGTGAAATGAAATTTTACTTTTAATGTATCTTTTATTCCATTTTTTGCTATTGTAATATTTTGGCGGTGTTCTCCAAACAACCTAAAATTATCATTCTGAACAATATGTTTTATCATCGTTTTTTAAATGATCTCTTAAATTAATCGAAATTCAGTTCTTTCATTAATAAATTGTTAACTTCTTTACCAATGGCATTTTTTATCTTGATTTTTTTTACCACAGTGCTTTTGAATTCTATTTAAGGTAATCGGATCTGTGATTTAATTTTTATTGTGTTTTTAATCCTTTAATTCTTTTTTAAATAATGTTTTGGAATTCCTTCTGCAATAAGTCATATTATTTTTGGTCTTCATTTTTGTTTTATCTGCTTATTTTTGCGAGAGGAGGTTTTCGAATATTTAGGACTTCAATGTTAATTTCATTACTTTCTTTTTGTTCTCAGAATATTTTTGAATTACATTTAAAGTTATAATGCATGATTAAGATTTTTGTTTATCAATAATTGGGCAAATACATATAAAGAAGTTAAGAAATAATAGAATAAAATCAGGAGTTTAAAAGAGATATTAAGTATAAAATGAACAGTAAACTGTCTAGTTTAAAATTTCTTTATAGATTATTTTAATCGAAGTCAAATAATTTTGTTGGTAGAGTTTAAACATTAATTTTTAAAAATCTTAGGTGTTTAAAAAATAAGTCTTTAAACGTTTTTATTATAATAGTGTATTTAAAATATTAAGCAGTAAAAAGTCCGCAAATTCGAATTCGATCGTAATGTTTTATAAATTATTTTTGGTTTCCTATTAATTTAAAAATCTTACATATTGAGATTATTGCTTTTACAATTAATAAAATGTTTTAATCATAATCACCACTTTATTGATTAAATTGTTCATTCATTAATATCTTAAATATTGAAAATAAATCCTTAATGCCACTTTTAATTAAAAATTTGCCCTTTCGTCTTCATATGCTCGTTTTTTTTTATTTCGAATTTAGGGTTGAATTAAATTTTTTATTATTGTCCCGTAAGTTTCGAATGAGTCGAATTCTATAGGGTATGCTTTACCCCGCAGTGCAAATACTAATGTTTTGATTAGCCGCATTATTCCAGAAATGTTTAAAAGAAATAAAACAACTCCAGAAACACAAAAGACATTTATTTCTATGACTTTCTACGTATACAGATTTGTTTCATTCATTGATATCTTTAAGAACAACATAAAAATTTCTCAAAAGAACAACTTTTGAGTAAAAACTTTACCACTTAATTAACGATTGGTACTCTTTTTGAATTATTCACAAAAAAATAGTTTATTTACAACACTAGAGTGTATTTTTTTCATAACGTCTCAAGTGCTAGCATACTCCAATCAGTACCTATTTTTGTTTTCCTTCCTTCTATTTGTCACCTACGGAGAAATGATACTTGAGTGGTTACGATATGCAAACGTTTATTAGTCATAAAAGAGGGAGAAAAGGTGAGAAGAAATTCGAAGAATTAATCAACACTCAGTATATATAATCATCCACGACCGTCTGTAACGAAAAACGTGCCTAATAAAAATCCCCTCCCTGCTTTTAATTTGTCATTGTTGGATGTGCAAGACCAACTTTTTATCTTGTATTTTTTTGCCAAAAATTGATTTAATAATGTGTGAGGGAATTTAAGAATGAATAAATAAAATTTTTATTATTTTATTTTTATACTGATTCGTTCTCCTTATTTGATATTTTCTCTTCATCGATATTCCTGAAGGTTATGAAATTTTCTTTCGTCTTTTTTTAAATTTTTGTATTCAGATTTGTTTATATATATATATATATATATATATATATATATGTTAATCGCAATTTGTTTCAATCTCATTTTAATGATTAGTTTTGACTTTTATTAATTTAAATTTGTAAATTTAGGGATAGAGAAGTGTCTAATGCAAGGATTTTTTTTAAATATTACTATTACTTACATCTTAAATATAATCTACACTCATGAAAGCAAAATGGAGTCTGGGAGAACTTGAAGTGGCACATTTTTAAAATGAAGAAGGGAATTGTGGCATTTTGTTAAAAACCCAGACCACCTCACAGTTTTTTTTTTAATCTGAACTTCTTGCTATTAACAGCTTGCCTGGGAAACTGATTTCCCATTGATTCCCATAGATATCCTCAGAGACAGCAAGTGTTCAATGCAATACTTATAGGATTGGCTCCTAATTCTTGATAAATTGGCCCAAGGCATTATCTTCAAATTCACTACATTCGTCAGGTTCTGGTTAGTGAACATACAGTGGATCCTCCCTCTAGCGGACATTCACGGAAAGGGAATCTCAGATGTTCTTCCCAAGGAAGGAAGCTAAAATTCCTATCTTCTCTCACCTTGATTACAGGCAGCAGAAATCGACGCCCTGTTTAAAATAAGAACCAAAACGAATGTTCGATTCTCCCAGAGCATGATGGTATGCTGATCGGTGACCAGACTTGCCTCTAACTTGGACCAATCCAAGAAGTGCTCAAACGCTCTTGTACACATATAAAAATCCTTTTCTTCATCAGAGGCCAAAAGATGCATACCCCTCGCGACTGCTTGGTCGGTGCTTCTCCCCCTCATGTGATTTGATTGTATTAGCCCATCTGTGAGGCAGCTGGTGAATGCTGGGGAGTCATTTACAATTACTATTTTTTTTATTTCCTAATTATTCTGTCAATGTGCATGAGATCTTTTACTACAGCTTTCGTTTGTTAATCTTTAGCAATCAGGTTTCTGATGCTGTGCACAGGATAACAGCTTGTTAGACAAGCACATCTTCTTTTACTGTAGAATATAATAGCGTTCTTGTATGCATTTATCATTACTAGAAAATTTTCGAATCTTAGTTGTAGCAAGTGATGTTTCCGAGTTGCATTATTCTGAGTTGTTTTTTTAATTATAAATTTCCGCTTATTAGCTCAAATTCCGGTTAAAAATAAACATAAATATATTTTTAACCACGTTTTCAGGCTATTTTATGCTTGCCTACAGTTTTAGCAAATACAGAACGTCCGGTTACTATAGTTTCATTCCCTCTATCTTTAAAATCCATATTTTAAGCTAAATTCAAAATCCAAAGCAAAGTGCGAATTAAAAAAAATCTGTATATCCTTCCTGCATTAAAAAAGAACTCGCCACAAAAGTATTGAACTCAAGTATCATTTCACTCCAAAATGAAACTGAACATTTCTAACTCTATTCTAATTCACCCAAATCTTTTGAATAAATTATTCGCTACAAAACATTTATACACATTTCTAAAACAAACAGTAATGTAATCTATCCAAAATTATGTCTCTAGTTTTTGTTTCATAAAAGTCACACCTTCAGTTTTCTGTACACCAGCTTGTAAGATCAAATCATCAAGAACGTGGATAGAGAGTACTCAAATGTATTTACATGCATTGGCTTATTTTAGTGAACATATACATAGGATTTCCATCTTATAAGTGGAAACTATCATATTTACAGTACACAAACGTTTTACAAGTATACATATTCCTTGTGATTGTTTTTGCACAGCATTAAATATATATATAAATATATATAAAGTACACTTATATACACTTTTGGAATGTTTTATATAACAGAAAATCATACTACAGAAACAACTTTATCGGTCAGAACATGTCTAAATCAAGATTGATCTCAAAAAAGGGAAATGCGTCGCGTTTTCTAAAGAAGCGTTCGTGAGACAGAATAAAGTGAGCAACGAATTATACTTTGGTTGTGCATTTTACTTTTCGTTTAAAATATAAAATTTGTATTTTTAATTGGTAGGTGCTCATTTTTTGTGTGAACATTTGCGGAACTTGGTTTTGGCAGTGGGAAATTTTGCTCAGTAAAGGTCTTTTGTGCGGAGAAAAGTTCTTGCCACTTGTTCCAAATAAATGCTTTTTTTTAAAAAAACCTTATAGCTTCAATAATCATTTGTATGATTGAGGAAAAAAGATGATATTCTATTTTTAAGAATTTTTCCTTATTAATGATGTAAAAGAAATTACAATTAATATAATCCGCTTCAAATCTTCATCAATTGCAAAATTAATAACATTTCACCAGGAAAACATGTTATTACACTTTTATTCCCACCATTTTCTCTTATAATGAAGTTGATAGTTTTTTATTTTTTGAATAAGAAATTTTAAAGTATTTTAAAAAAAAGGATATGACTGAATTGGGTTTTTTTTTTATCATCAAGCCATTGGAAGATAACGTATGATAGCCTTAAAAATAAATCTAGGATACGATGAGCTAGAGCAGAGGAAACTAGACTATCTACTGTGTCATTAAAGGACCGATAGATTATATTCATAAAAAAGGACAATCTTGGGAATATTTATTTATTTTACTTAACGCAGTAGAGTTTCGATACAACTTTTTTAAAATTGCCATTAAATAAGATACCTCCTAAAAATTGAAAAAAGCTTAAGTGCCATGAAGTTTTAGAATTTTTTTAAAAAAATAATTATCATTTACTTTTAAGATTATACTTCGATCATAAAGTAGTTAAAATTCAATCTCGACGATGATAATATCTTTGAAAGGAAATAAGTAAACGCTTTATACTATTAACAATGCCTCATTCTTTCCTCAAATATTAATTAACTGAGTGCAAAAGTTTTATTTTTAGACATTTTCACTCACTAATATTTAATTTGCTTTTCTTCGTGTTTTCAATTCAAAAGTAGTTTTTATGGTGCTCCAAAATTTTATCAAAAATCCATAAGGACATATTTACTTATGGGAAAAAAAGAGTTTGAAAGGCATTGAATGATAAAGAAAATATGTCAAGTTACAGGAGAAAAAAGTATATTTTTCTATTCTTACTTCATCGGATTGTGAGAAATACAACATCCCTCAAGTCTCCGAAATATTTGGCATTCTTTTTTGGAAAACGAATCGTGCTCGAAGTTTTCAAAGAATGTTTATTATTGTGAAGAGCAGGGAAGTGAACTATTACTCCTAGTGGTGACATTTCGAGTCTTCTCTTATTCGAGCTCGATTTCTAATGCCCTGAGTCACATCAGGAAAGAGAAAATACAAGAAGAAATAAGGACTTATCTGTATTCTTTATAACCATATGAAGAAAATGAATTTCTGGTTTTTTGGGTGTAATTTCACAGCTATATTGGGGTATATTTTTTGCGTGATATTAGATTGATAAAAAAAAATTCTTATTTTGTTAACGCAATTTTTAATTAAAATAATGCAATTTTAATTAACGCACTTTTTAATTAAAAGACAATTATTGAAAGAAAGTTGTATGGAATAATTTCGATGTTTTTTAAGAATTTTGAACTCTTTTTTTTCTTTACTAGAAGGATTCTCCCTTTTTTTATCGCAAAGTTAAATTCATATGCGTATTGAAAAACATTTATATAAGTGTATTAGATGATTGTGATGTGTGAAACTGATGAAAAAATAATCCACAAGGGAATTTTATTAATATTATATTTATCCATATTATATTTAACGAATATATTACATATAGCATTTCAATGATAGTAGTTTGTTAATATGAGATAGAGAATATTTAAATTCAAACTGAGATATTAGTTCATGATTAAATATATTCTGTTATATTTCTTATTTTCTTGTTAAAGTAAAAATTGGCTTTTATATTGTTCCTCAGTAACAAAATATTTCAAAAAATGATTTTAAGTAGGACGATTAAGGACAATAAAATAGTGAATTATTTTAAAGGAACTATTCAATTTTGTGAAAGTAGCAGAGACATTTTGAGATCCTGCATTCCAAACATTTCTCATTATTGCCTCACGTAGAGAATGCTGCATTAAAGATGATAGCGTCTAGATTCGATTTAAATCAGTTTAATCTCAAATTTCTGATGCATTTCCCCTGAGAAAGCTTGTTTCGATGAATCTGTCTAGACTTCTCCCCAGCAATTAAAGGAAGATAAAAAACCTGAATATATTCCCATAACGATAAAACATGTTCTTTCATCCAGTTTAAATTACCAAAATCACAAGAAGGCCGGGATTTCATACGGAATGACTAAAGTGTGGTTCGTGAGAAGTTCATTTAACATTTCTGGAATATTAAATGTCTACGTGAACGATTCATGTTCAGTTTAGCCAGAAATTTTTGAAAATAGGTCTTGTAATATGTATTTGCAGGAAATATAAGATATTCGCCATTTTAAAATTTAAAGTGAGTTCCAGCGTTGATTATAATTGTTAACCAAGAAATATCAGCTTGTCTTTGAATATTATATTATTTGTGTACTTATTTAAGGCTATAAATTGTTAAGGGTGCTTTGGTTTAGGAAAATATTATATATTACATTAAATTATTTAAATATATATTTTATCAGTTTACCCTCTAGAATGACAGGATTCTTTTATTATTATCTACAAAAAAACCCCTATTTAAATCAGAACTGACAAAATTATTTAGGTTTTTTTTTTCGTTTAAGGTATCAGTCTAGATTCGGAGAGGAATTTTAAAAAATATGATTCATAAACATTTTTTATTGTACCACATAACTCAAGAAAACCTGAAAGGCTCCTATTAAATGAAAAATTAACATTCGTCTTATATCAGCAAAAAGGTCTGCTGGTATAATGAAACTTTAATAAAAATTCCAACGTTAGGATAAATAGAATATTAAAAAATAATGGAAATATTTAATTTTTATTTCGCCTATAACAGATAAAAATAATTTTTGTAAATAAAGATTTTATTAGCATTTGAAGTTTGCATTAATGATTTTTGTCAACATTTGTCTACTGTTTTGAACTTGAAGTGTCTAAAATTAATCTCAACGAAGCTACCTCAAAATAATCTCAACGAAGCTACCTCAAATGATCTATCACACCCTCAAAGGTTTTGAATACATACCTACCAAATTTCATTAAATTGATTTTAAAATATCACGTTTTTCATGAATCAATCACAGTGAAATATTCCTTCTTTAGAATATGCATTATATATCTTACTTGTAATTTAGTTCATTCCTATACGTTAGAAACAAATGTAGTTTTCACGTTTTTTTTTAACAGAAAGGCCAAAAATAAGTAAATTACTGCTAAGTAGGGGTGGAGTTAATATAAACATTTCAAGTATTTTTGAAAATTTCCCTGTAAAACTAAAATAAATTACTCTTTTTTAGTTAAAAATACTACTGTTTCCAATTTCATTTTTATTCGTCGGGCATGATTGAAACTACTGCATCTATAGTTCTATCTTAACTATATTTAAAACAAAATTTGTTTTCAGAATTTACGAAGTCTAGAATTCATTTTCAAATTTTTCTGGAAAAATTCTCTTTAGAATGTAATCGGAAACCTTACAAATATTTTTTATATCATCATTTGCTTATTTTTTGGAAATATATCCAACATCCACTTAGCTTTTCAACGTGCTTGCTTATTTCAGCTTATTTCAAGTGATTTATCTACAAGAAACGCCATATGCTGTTTGCTGTGTTTTTGCAATAAACTGAATTTTTAGTTTTTCTCCATGTTTTAAGTAAATTGTCGGAATCTGGCGATTGAATCAATTTCTTTCGTTCTGAAATGGTTAATATACTGTTGTTTAAAGTTGACTCAAAAAGGCCTACTTTAAATAACCAAGAGAAATTTTTTACCTAAGTTCTATAGATATCAAAAAATATATTACCTTTCAATTCATCAAAAGATTTCTTGAAAGTGGAGAAATTGAAAATATTGTTTCTGAGGAATGAACTATATTCAATGAAGAGGAAAATCTTTCCATAAACTTCAAGGGAAAAAATTATTCCTTCTTTTGAACTATATAATGAGGGATTACATTTTTCTGTTTTTCACTAAAGCCTTCATTTCTTTCAATTCAAGAAATCTTACAAAAATGCGCGAATTTTTTACTTTAATAGTTTTAGTTACTTCTTTCAGCTTGGTGGTTATTTCATTTTCAGCAATAAAATTCGCGGTTTTTCACATACAGAAATAAGCTCAAACAGCTACAAATTCTTGGCTTTTGTATATATTGTAACTAAGTGATAGGTTTTAAATTTATAGTTAAAACAAAACCAGAACCTGAGCCAAATTAAGTTTTTATTTCAAAAGATGTTTGCCAGCTAGAAATTACTGAATTGTTTTTTTCTATTTTCATTTTAACATAAATATCCTATATATTCGATAGGAGGATATTTATTAACATAAATATCCTTCTATTTGATAGCTTTTTATGTTTATATATTTAAAAATATATCAAATGTTATACGTTTGATTGTCAACTAATAACTGTTAATACATTTATTAATGATACAATCGGTTTTTTTTCTTGGCATCTTCACTATATCGGGTTTTTTTATTCACCTCTTAAACATTGTTTCCACACGTCACGCGCGCAACGAATTATCTGCCCTCACGTTCAGAAACTTACACTGAGTATCTATTTAGAGACATCTAAGGCATTCTGTGGATTCTGAGTTGAATCAAGAGGGCAGCACATTCTTGAAACAGAAAGGATCTTTTAAATGACACAGTAGAGAAAACGGTACGATTAAGGGGTCAAGACGGTGTAATTGCTTGTACCTTCTAAGTTTTATTTAGCTTGAATTCTTGCAATTTGGTCAGGAATGCGATACTTAGATCAGGAAAATTTATGTGATGTAAACCAATAAAAATATTGCACAAATGAAAATATAATTTGGGTAATAATTAGTACTTTAATTATATTATCTTAATAATAAATGATAATCTGTATAATTAAGATTGTAATTATATAATTGTGTTGATAACTATTAAAATTGATAAGATATTTCATGACGATAACTGCTCCCAAAATTATAATTTATGTACTTAAAAAAGCAAAGAAAAAAAGTTTTGCAGTGATACAGCTTTATTGTTGTCTTAGATTTTCTGAATTCAAGATTAGTGATGATATAAGAATAAAAGTTCTTTAATTCTTTAAAAGGATGATTAATGTTTTTAGTAACAGGTTCAATAATTTTAGAAAATAAGTACAAATGCCCTAGAAAAATATTTATCTCTCAAACAAGAATAAATTAATTTTGGAATAAATGACAACGAACTACTTTCCTCACTCAGACTTCGTGTTAATAACAGCATCAAGAGTTACAGAGCTTTCCGTCATAATAAAGAATGGACTGAAATACTTTTTCATATAGTTACCTCATTAAAAGAAAACACATTTAATTTTTTAATTATTATTCATTAATGGATTTATAAGTTGAGACAAGTTCCATCCATTGATAAAATGCTGAAATACTTCAAATATGCAGAGATGTATATAAAAGTCTTTAATAGTGAGTAAATATTTTGAGAAATTTAAAATTACATTTAAAAATTTATATTTAAAATATTTTTTTTTAAAGTTTAGTGACTCGTATAGACGCAACTATAATATAAATAGAAGAAAATGTAAAGTATTTTTGTATAAGAAATTTTCAAGTAGAATATCAACGAAAGATGTATTGAAAAGAAGTATGTACGGCTAAACTACAAAATACTCTGAACTTTAAAAGTTGCATTTTTTAAAGAACTTTCATAATGGATGCAAAAGTCGTTTGCTTCTCTTTAGCGATACTTTTAATCCTAATCTTCTACAAATTAAGAGTTGTATGAAATCAAGGAGGCATCTTTTTGTTTCTCTCTGATAATTGTATATATATTTGTTTTAACCTGCATTTTACTATTCTATTGGTAATTTGGGTTTCATAGTTACTTCTTTTCGAATCCTTGCATTTAGGCAATTGTTTGTATAAATATATTCTATTTAATTATGAAAACAGGTGACGAAGTAGGCTATATTTGAATTTCGAACATATAACATTTATGTTACACAGAAAAAAAATATTTATTTTCTCTTGATAAATAAATGCAGATATATTTCAAATATTTCAGATTTATAATATATAGATATTTATATATCAAAAGTATTAATAGGTTTTATTAAATTATTTATAACTACACCAAGTAATTTTTTTAAATACATAAACTGTATACAGTTCTTTTTAATTTCATTTTTTATCGGAATAGATAATAAATATTTCACAAATCATCAATGCTCAATTTGTATTTGTATATAAATTCATTTTGAACAAGAAAACTAATGTAAAGAATAAATATAAAAATAAACGGATTAATTAATTTCAGTAAAGACCGCTGTAAAATTCTTCATAAGTTTTTTAAGTGACAATTTTAAGAGAGACTGCCACTGTTTCAAGAAGGTTAAGAAACATTTTCAGGACAAATACGCGTCCTCTTTATATGCAAAAGCTGCTGTTTTGAATTGCTTATAAGATTTAAATCACTTGATTTCTTTAATTCTTTGATTGAAAAAAATTCTTGTCTTAATAATGCTGCAGATATCTAATAACCTGACACAGGCACGTGTAAAGAAAAATATGATGTCGAAAACGAATGATCAACTGCTAAATAATGAATCTTTGCTTTCATTTTCACCATTTACAGCTGTGCTTTCACATAAATATTGCTCCTCTAAAGAAATTAATTTTAAAATTTCAATTGAGTAACTGTTAATCGGAAACTTCGCTAAAATGAATGAACTTTGTACATTGAAATTTTAATAAATATTTACGTGCATGCCAAAGTGTTTAAACACGGAAGACGCGAAAGTACATCTATTGCAATAAAATATATGCGGAATTCATGCACTACGATACCTACATAAACGCAAATAACCTTCCGTTAGTCTTGAATCGATTGGATAGTAACACCAGAGTATCACTGTTTCAAACGATAGATTAAAAAAAATCCCCAAATCTAACAATCCTCAAAATGGGATGTTCCTCAAGAAAAAACTTTGTTTTCATGACGGCTGTTTGCCATACTTGGCAACGAAACTGTATAACAATTTTATCTGACTAACGAAGGGTTAAAAAATTGCTTCAAGTTTTAGGCTTTTAAAACTGCCTTTCCTTAAACTGTAATTGCTTGGAATTTGTTTGATAGTAAATTTCAAAAATTATTCACAGACACATGCTTAAAACATACTATACAAATACTTAATATGGATATTTATATTGTAAATGTGACAGTAAAAAATTGCTCGACATCTCATGTCGAAAACAACATACATCCTGTACTTTACAGTAGTAAGATCTGAAGTACATGTTTATAGTTGTTTTAAGATATCCTCACCTGCATTTTATTGACTATACGCATTTCTTTGAAATTTATCTCATACCTTCGCAAAGTATTGTTTCGTGACAGTTGACATTTTTTTAATACCTTAATAAGAATTCAAAGATTTTTTTCCTAATTAAAAGGAAATAAATATCTTTTGAAGTATGAAATTTAATCTGATTATTTGTTTTACCCAACAACTAGAGGTAATTTATTAAAAAAATATTCGTAAAGCTTTCATTTAAATTATTTTATAGTAGTCGAAATTGTAAATGATAGTTTTATTCTCACAAATATCTGCAAGATTAAGTGGAATTTCAAAAACAGTTTTTACCGAATAAATGGTGTGATCAAAAGTGAATTCCTAAAATTTTTTTCGTTTTTTTATATAAAAAAATAATTTTTAATGACATCAGATTTAATTTTATCCTGAAACTCCTTTTATAATTTTTTGTGTGCCGATAAAGTTTTATTATTTCTCATAAAGGATTCCAATAGTTCCAACTTGAAAAATGGACTCGAGAAAGTGAAGCCATCTGAAAATGCTATGATGCATGTTTCGACATAAAGCTGAACTTTTCATTCAGAGCTTATTAAATTTTTAGTGAAGCTTCTGAAAGTTCTGGAAAATCAAAACTTAAAATAATGAGCTACCTGGACATCACATATCAATAAAATATTACAGTGACATAGCTGACTAGACCAGTCAGGCGACCCGTTTCTGTCCCGAAACGCTTATTCCAACCATGATCGTATTTCTTCTACTGCATTTTTTTCAATTAAAAGCCCCTGTGCCATTGATTCGAACACTCGCTTTTCTTGTTCCTCGAACCTGGAACGCAAAGGGATTCGAAGGTCTCCTTCCACGGAAGAAGCACGCCTTAAACCGCGCCGCTTCGAGACAAATTTTATTCGAAATCCGTTCCGTTCGAAGCCTGAAGTAACTTCTCTTGGTCAAAGATGCGGATAATGGCGGCCTCACACTTTTTCGGAGACCAGTTCGGCGGCCGGCGAGATTCTGGACCCGGGCGAATCCGTGCTCTCAAACTTCATGTAGATGTTCTTGATAACCGGACTCTGGTTGCTCGTGGTTTGGCTGAAGAAGCCGCCGTGTTTTGGTTTCAAGTGGCGATTATTTACTTCCATGTGAACTATTTTCATGAATTCGATTTGAGATGCCAGTTTCTGCACCTCTTCCTAAAGTGGAAGAAAAATAATAGCATGGAAAAATATTTTAATGCGAAAAATTATAAAACATTTTGATATGAAAGTGATTATATAAGTTCTTTTGTAGTAACACAAAAACAAGTAATACTAATAATAAATTCCTACTTTGGATATTAGGAAAAATTTAGGAAGTTATGAAAATTTTTATTTTAGTCACATTTTATTAAATAGTTACAATTTTTCTCCCCGTGTTTCGCTTTGCAGTGGTAGGAGGTGTGCAGTAGCTTTTGAGGGTATGGACCCCTGAGCATTTGAATAACGATCCCCTTTGACTCAGTACCCTCAGTGGTATAACTCCTGACATGGAGAACTTTGGGATCAGGCTCGAACTCGCAGCACAAGAAATGCAAATCCAACGCCCTACCAACCGGCTGTCCCGACTTAACTATTAGAACTATTATAAAAAAATATTATAAAGGCGAGAAAGTTAGTTTTTAATTAATTAAAAAATAATGAATTAATATTCGAAAAAACTGTATTAACATCAAATATCATCCACTACAAAATTTTAAAAAATTACTTGAACAAGATTATATATATATATATATATATATATATATATATACACACACGTAGAGTGTGAGCTAATAGTAGGAAAAGAGTAAAAGCATCATGTTTACCATATAACTGCCAACCTGCGGTCCTAAATGTAATATAATATATCAGATTAATGATATAATTCATTCGTTTACAAATTTAGAGCTAAAGGCGATTACAAATTGAAAACGCTAAGCAACATTTTACGAAGGCGGCGAGTGAGAGTTACTGCGATTGTCACACTCGCCACATTTATCATTATCAAAAGGGAAAAAATCACCTTAATTATTATTATCATCACTGATTTCGTACTCAGTTGTAGTAGGCTGATTATGCATCTACATTAACTTTGATTTCAGATTCCCCAATATTAATTTTCGCTAAAAAACCCACCTAAAATTACATAAAGAATATCTTTACATTTTTATACTAATTAGGAAAATAAAGGACCAATCCCAACCATGTCCATTTTTGTTTCGAGTGAATGCTTATGATTGACTCACAATTTGCAAGTCTGTCTCCCACAAAGTTAATTATCTGGGATTTTTCAATCGCGTTGTGTTTTTTTTTCGCATTTCAATTGGATTAGGGAGGCTATGCTATTCGCGTTCACTGTAGATTGAGTTGTATACATTCTGCAGATAATTTAAGGTGATCATCGAGTTTCATTAAGCCATTTGTAGATTTAAAAGAAATCAATTTTTCTCTTTTTACATTAAATATCGAGGAACATCATTAATTAAATATTTAAAAAAATTACAGTGTTCAATAAATTTTGTATAAGTTAGAAGCAAGGAAAAAAAAGGAAATTTGTAAGCAAAATGTCATACTTATTTTACTACTAAAAATTATTTTCTTTTCAAAAATATAAAAAATGATATATTGGTATTTAAATTAAAAACTTTATGTATGCAATATTATTTTTCAATTTTTTATAACAAAATTATACCATTTTTGTATTTTTTCAGTTAAATGAATCAGATAAATTTTATATCTTCAGATTATACCTCAGAAATGTTCTTGTTTTGCTTTAAATTCATGCAAAAGTATTCAAACAGATATTGAAAGTATTTTGTTCACTAAATTTAAATTTACAGTAATTCATCTACTAACAAGGTTGTTATATCTAAAGTTTTTGTCACACTTTCTTAAATTTTATACGAAAGTTTGTAGATAAATACTTTTGATATACTTGATATACACATAGAAGTTATTTTGAAACAAGGAGGATCTATTTCGCTTCTTGTAAAATACTGGGAATGCTTTTTTCCCAAATCAATATTTTGTGTTCTTATATATGCAAAGTAGTTCCCTTTAAAAAGTTTAAAATATTAATAAATTAAATTATACGGGTTTCGAATAAATTTATAATATCTTGAATATTTATCTAAAAGCTATTTATCGTTATGAAATGTTTGAATCTTAATAATAACTTTTGCTCATAGATAAAAAAATTCATTACACTCTTTTATATGTTATAATTTATATTTCTCTTTTTACCAGCAAAATTCATTATTAATGAGAATAAAATTAAAAAAAAACATATTTTGAATATTCCTAGATGGTTTCTTAAGTTAGATTTTCCTTAGGGCTTATGAATTCAGAAACGAGGAAAAGTCCAATAAGTATTTCTCAAGATACACTTGAAAATATTTATAAGAAATGCGTGCTTTTTTTACATCCACTAGCAGATGAAACGTTTTTCATTTTAATTAAATAAAAAAAGTAATAATTAACAATTTTTCATAATTAGAAGGTTCCCTCTCTTACTAATTTTTGAGCAAAAAACTGTAAAAAATTATTTTCTTGACTTGCAAAGATATTTTTTACATACATGGGAAGTAAATATTATGCATTCAACTTTAATTCTTACTAAAAATGAATAATCAAAATTAACTTGCAAAAAAAGGATGAAAACGACCAATTGATCTCTAAACTATATATTTGTTTGATAAAATGAACTTGATATATCAGTTACAAAACAAAACTTTTTGTTTCTTTAAGTTCATTCTTGCTATGGAAAATAAGCGATTTTATTCGTAATGCCGAGCTGTAACATTTGCAATTCGAACGTGAGTGTATTCTTATTAGATTCTGTGAAAGATTATGCATTTTAAGAACTTGATGAATTTATCTACAAATAAATCTATAAACTATCCTAAAAATAGACTAATAGTATAAAAAATAAAAGTTCAAGATTCTTGATTATCTATATCTTCATTAAATGAGCTTACATTAATTAGTTTGAACTTCATATAGCTATACAAACAAATATTAAAAAATAGTCTCTTATTTCAAATGCTTAAGAAACATGACACAATGGAGATACAAGATTTGAGAGCTCTCACCTTAAGTTCTTCATTTTCTTGATAAAGGTCTTGAGGTTCTTCGTAGACGGGGCCCACTCCATTCAAAGAAAAAGAAGCGGTCACGCCTCTGGCACGGGCCCGATTATCCCAAACATCCCCTTGGCCCTTGATCACACGGTAGAACTGCAAAAAGCGAAATTTGCCTAGTATCACAGGATTTCTTACTTAATAATACATTTAGGATTATTATGCGTATTTCTATGATAATATTCTCAGTTATCAAAATGAGTGTTCTGACGAGGCATGGAAACTAATTCATTTTCGCTTTATTCTCCACTTTTTATAAAATGAATAAATTATTCTTCATCATTCATAGGTATTTGCAGATAAGGATGACAGAAAGATAAATAAAATCCTCGAACAATGAAGGTCCTTATTAACTTATAACTCATAGGAACAATGGGATTATTATAAACTTCAAAAAATCTTTTCTTGGATTTTTAAAACTATTTTCAACTTTTATGTCAGTCAATAAAGTATGGCTGAAAAAATTTCCCAATTTTTATACTTATATTATTAATATTTACAGTTACTTCTTTGGAAATATTTTGACAGTTTTAATTTTTAATAACTTTATCTCTTTCACCAATTAATTATCAATTTTTTATCTAATAAAAATTAAATCTTATTATATTAACTACGGTTTCTTTCACAAAATTTCTTCAATTGCATTGTGTTTGATGTGTATACACGCCATTTCCTTAATTTTGATTACGCACCACATGAAGGACTTATGAAAATAAATTCTGCCGTAAACTGATTAAAAGGTCAGGTGAATTTTAATTGTTTTCAGAGCAAAGATTTCTATTCCATTAATATCTTATTTATTAAAGTGATGTCAAATTACTGAAATTGAAAATTACAAAATTAAAGAAAAATTTCACTCCTTTTAGATACAGAGGAATATAGGTTTTATTCCTAAAATTAGTAGCGATATTTTGATGTGGAAGTTTGGAGAGGGTGGTTCTAACTCAGGTGTCGTCAGGTCATATGAACACGGTTCACAATTATGAAGTCCGTCCCAAAATAGTTATAGTGTAGCTTTAAAATGGCACACTAACATAACTAAACAAAAAAAACAACCCTAAATTTATTGAAGTTTTCTAAGTTGATTCACTTAGAGTGAATTTCTTATTAATTAATCTACCGAAATTTCCTCTAAATATAGCATTAACTTTTATGTGACATTTAAAAAACCTCAAACTTTCGTATTTTGAATATATAGAACTTTACACGCAATTCTGTCGAGGAAACGAATCTAAATACATTGAGGCATTGATTGGTATTTGCCCTTGTGTCAGCATTCCGCGAGCTCGACGATTGTGTGATTGAATGTTTATGTGGGATGTAAATTGCTATACGGACAAAGCGATCGAAACTACACCTATTGACATCCTCCAGGATTTCCCGAAACGTTACCGATATCCTGAGGACAAATAATTTAGCTCAAATGGGTAGATATCACCTTAGCATTTGACTAATAGCAGCCATGGTATTTAGAAAACAATAACTATAATAGATATTTGTCTGCCATTCTATTAAGAATGACCCCATGTTTTAGTTAATAACGGAATTCCATAAGGTAACAATTATGCGTTAGGTTCTAGTTACAACTGTGGCAAAGAAAAAGGGATAATTTTTAATTAATGTATATACGTTTATGAAATAAAAGTTTAGAGAGCAAACAACTAATATATAAAAATGAATTTATGTTTGTTCTTATTTTATACATTGCCGTATTGGTCATCCGATGGTGATGAAACTTTGACAACTTATTGCTTTGAATCTAGAAAATCCATTTTTTTCACATAGCCAGTAGTATGCTCACGAGTCAAAAAGGCAAGAAAATTATTTGTTTTTGTTGAAGGTGGAAAAACAAAAAAATACTGTCCATCCTAAAGTATATTTGAATGATAAAGTTAAAAAAAAGATTAAATATTATCTATATTTCTTTTTATATCATTGAATTTCAGAATTCATTGCCGAATGTGTACAGGATTACATATATTCAGTATGCATTCGAATGTATTTATTATCGACAACAGAATAAATATTATTTATGTCATTATTAATTAAAAAAGACGGCTATTTCAAATTTCAAACGATATTTCCAAAAACGATTTTCAGCACGCGGGGGCCAGCTAGTAGCCTATAATTCACAATTATATTCACCGTTTGTCTCATCTTTCAAGTTAGGGATTTTTTTTAGTTCGATTATAGCAGCTAAAAAATATTGTTTTGAAAATTCCACCATGGTTTGTTTAGTTCGGATTTTTTAAAAATATGCGTTTTTTTTCTAGGATCTTAAAAAAGAAAGAGAGGGAATTAACTCACACAATTTATGAAAAAACTCAGTTGGAATCGCTTGTTGAATTTTATTCGATATTTCTATTAATCATTACTATCAACATTAATAGTGAATTAATATTATTAAATTGTTATTGTTTGTATAAATATCCGAAATTGCTGGAATTATACTCATTTAGAGAATTTGGAAGACAATTTTTTATATCCTATACAGATCTACATCTTTTCATATGCTGGCAAGCAATATTTATGTATATTGATTAGACGCAAGTTCCATGTTCTGTTGTGGATGAGTTTAAATTATCTAGACACAAGCAGATCATTCTAGATATTACTTAGATATGATTCAGGTAGAGGATAACTTCTGTAAACATTGGTTCCTCAAGTATTCCGTTAGGTCAGAGAGGAAATATTTCAAAGTACTGATAAGAATCTTTGACCCTGAAAAATACAATGCTTTGCTTTTAATTTACTCTGCCTCAGAAAAGTTTCTTCAATTTGAGACGATGAGGAAAAAAATCCTATATTGTGTTCCATCTCGGTGTATAAACTGAAGCTGAGTTTTGGATTTCATACTATATTCACGATATAAATGAATCATTTGATAAGTGCTGGTATATAGGGTAGGCAAAAACTATTTCAATTTACCACAGATTATTTAAAAAAAGTTTCTTCCACTTTAATGTGATGCCTATTTAAGATTAGCAAAAAGAATGAATGCAAATTACCTTAGAGCTGAAAATCTCTTTTCTCCCGAAACTCTTTATAATTTAAGCTAAGAAAATAAACAATTTCCTAAAAGAAAAGGGGATCATATATAGATTATTTTGTAAATGAGTTTTCGTCTATTATTTCCTTACTTGAATATATCCTTTTATTAAGAGTTTTATCTTGACATTAAAATACGAAGTAAAAATGCATCGCTTTCCTTTATAAATAATCAGAAGCTAGAAAAGTGTACCCATCCTATATTATATAATATAAACAGATGATTCGTTTATTTTGGCAGCTTTTCTTTAGTTCTTTTTTTACTTACCTTTAACAGGGGATATGAAAATTTAGAATTTAGCTGATGGTGGAGGGGGGAGAATGCGGTCCACGAGATCGTATTTTCTTTACAATCAAACTAAATTTTCTAATATAAGTATTAGTATTAAAATCAACCGATATATTCTGCAGGTATTTTTTCTTTATATATAACTTTGTTTAAAAAATTTCAAAAAATATTATTATCAAAAAAAGTAATTGCGTTTAAGCATACATCTTCTCAAATTACTTGTTACAACAAATAATATTCTTGAAAAAACATATTTTTTAAATCATGCTTATTCTTCCTGTATGCAAAGGTATAGAATGAAAAATCTAATAATTATTTGAAAAATTGAAAAATGACAATGAGTAGAATTGAACGTTATTTTATCGGCATCATTTCTACTCGTAACGATGGTTTTCGAGGGCATTTTATATATACAAGTTAAGTCCTAGAATAGAATTCAATCTTTAAATTCTATATATTTTTATTTTGCTAAATTAATATATTTAAGAAATATTTCAAAAAAATTATCAAGAGAAAAATTAACTTTATAAGAACCAGTCGAATGCGAATTTCTATTGAAAAAAATTTCTGTCCAATTATCTTAACACTAAAATCATTTTGTGCTTCATTTAAAAGCATCTGGAGATCTGCTTCATGAGGATATCAGTAGTTTGGATGATATTTCAAGGATCAAATGTTAGAGCCATATTGCTAAACCTTGTACAATACTAGTATACTAAAACTGAGGTGCCGTCTCCTAGAAGGCACGCAAAAAAATAGTTGAAATGTTTTTAAAAAACACTCGCTGACACTGATTGAAAAATTACACGTATAGTGAAGGTCACGAAAAAAGAGGCTACAGGTCAATCTATTTGATTGAAATAAAAATAAAATAAGGGCGGATGAAAGTCGCTTTTTAGTGGTCTTAGATATCGCATCGCACCACTTAAAGGTTAATATGATTTGTTAAGCATAAATGGGAAAGTACCCATAATTTAACGTTCTCCTTTTCCCACCTCATCATTTGCTTTTATCAGACAAGCTTTGATTCTGAAAAAATGATTTTTTTTTTTAAAAAAGTCGATACTTACTTTTGGTCCGAAAATGAGAATGACTGTGATTGTGGTGCTAAGCTGAGTGCGAATGAATCCGAAGAGATACTTGATGTCCGGCCCCGCCGTCGGAAGAATGACGAGACTGCACGGAAGGAAAAAGAAAAATTAGTTGTGAGGAAACTAAATTGTTTTAAAACTAATTTTTTAAAAACATCTTTCAATGTATGGAATCCACCTCTTGTAATGTTATTTATAATTTTTTTATTCCTTATCATTCATTTTTACTCCTTTCTTTCAAAAAGGAGGATGAACAGTGGCGTTTCATTTCTTTGTTACGTTTTCTCTGTTTGCATGAAATATAGAGAGATTTCGATAACTCTTTGTATAAGTTGACCTTTTTCTTCCAAGAAAGTTACGAAGGTTAAACATTTTATTAGTATAAATTAAAAGCAGATATTCCTAAAAGTTGTAAAATTACAACATGTTCTTAATGTCAAAGAATGTTTAGAAAAAAATGTCTTATTTAATAAACTGAGATCAATAGATATGAATAAGCTTGAATGTATAGCTCAGAGCAATAAAAGCGAAAGTTATCTTTATTTAGATAGACTTATTTTGATTTATTCTTGTTAAATATTTAATTATTTACAGCTTTCAAGTAGTAATGCATACATGTCTATCTGTTCTTCTCCTGTAAAATAATAAATCTTAAGAGAAAATTTAATCCATTACCATAATAACACCGAACAGTCCCGAAGAAATGTCTTCATTGCGTTTATATAGGAAAAATTTAAATTCTATGGGTATTTAAAAGAATTACGTTTGATTGATAAACAAGCTCAAGATTGTTATGGGTTGTGCATGTTCGCCGTATCAAAGTGACTACTGGTGATTGACTAGATGCGCGATTCAACATTACATTTTCTGACCTTCTTCCATCAATTTTTACTATTTTTCTCCTTATTGTCACACAATGACATTAACCTTAAAATTTTCATAGATGACATTAAATATTGTTACGGAACTTCCTCCATTAAGTGTGTAATGTCAAAGGGTTCGCTCGTAGTCAGTGAGCGGTGTAACACAATCAGCGGACCTTACTAACGAACGACGACTTAACTATCACGAAGAAACGAATACATAGAAATACAATACAACAAACAGTAGCCCACAAGTAATAACAAGACAGCACATAAAGCGGCCAGACGGTCTCTACAAACACCTGCAGTTCTCCACTGTCCCCTCACTATAGCTTGTATCCGATTACCGATTCCCTCTTGCACGATTGGCTACTCCTGACATTAGAATTGAAGATTGGTACTGTGTTCTATTAAACAATCTCAGTTGACATTTCGTGAATGATATTTTTATTTCTTTAACAATTGTGGCTGAGGAGGCCAAGTAAGTTCTCAGCTTCGGATTGGGTGGTTTTCAAGAACAAGACCCGATTCCACTTAAGAACTGTGGCATAAGCGAGTCTGGAGCTCGTTAAATCCATCGGGGTCAAACGCCCTTCTGCTGGTGTAGTGTAGATGTTTGGAGAAGGTGTGCCAACTCAGGTGTCGTCCTTGTCATCTGCCCGAGTTTCGATATAACGAAGACCCTTTCTTATAGCCCTGGTGTTGCTTTAAAACGGAATGTTAATGTAACTAAACTAAATCTGCGACAATTGCCTGGTGACGTATTTTGCGCACCGTTGGCGATCGAATTTATTCTTAACGGAAAGCTGTATTCTCAGCCCAAGATTGCAATTAGTAAAATAAAAAAAATTGTTTAAAAAGAAGTTGTTGCTAACCTATCTATTTGGCAGAATTGGCTTAAAAATAAAACAGAAGACATTAATGTAAATTCTTTCGCTGATTTTAGTAAGATTTGCTGAGATACACGAACTATAAAAAATGCAATACTACGGAGATATACTTAAAAATATATTGCTTGCGTGCAAGGGTCTTGTTCCCAAGCAGCTTTTATGGCAGATCGTAATTCCAAGAAATGGGATACTTACTGTATCATGACCATTATGATGTTCACGATCGTGATGCTGTGAACTGCCCAGCTGATGTGCTTAGCTTCGTTGAAGACAGATTCGGCGTTGCGAACGTTGTAGCAGACGCGGATGCCCCACAGAAGAAACAGGAATTCCCCTGCAACAAAGAAAAAGAGCGAGGAATTTCAAAATGAGATCGATACAAAGTAAGAAAACAGTCCTTCCAATTGCATGGTGATTCCAGCAAACAGTGTGCTTAGAATGAAGAAATCTTAAAAACGAGTCGGAATCATACAGGCGCGAATGTTTGAAGAAACGTATGAGCATTTTCAGTATAAATAAACGACAAAAACGGATATAAAATCTATAATTTTCATAAGATATCACCGTCTTCCTGTAAATTTTATCCTCCACATGACAGAATCAAATTTCCGGAAGAGTTTCTTGCATGTTTTATTGAAATCGTGAATTTACTTCAAAATGCTAACTACAAATGCGTATTACACCAGGCACATGCATAGGGCCAGAACAGAAACAAAGGAGCTGGGGGATACACGGAGATTGTATGCCAATAATGGGGAAAAACTCTAATTAGCCGCATTTACCTTGAAGTCGGTATGCAAACGTCGTCAATGGTATTCGTCAACTGCTTCATGCTTTCTCTCTTTTTACAGTCATGTAGCAGTTGCATTGTTCTATTTTCTCTTTTGGATAATAGATGACGATATCTGATTAGGTATGCACCCCATAGTGCATTGCGATTGGTATTGAAATGGAGATCAGATACTGTTCTGTAAGGTGTGGCGTGTTAATGTCTTGTCTTGTTTTTTGTGATCGTGTTTGTTTTGTGTATAATATGAGCATTAAAGAAATATGCCTGCAAACAAACGTCCTCTTGATTTCACTGCATGAATCATAAAGATCTTCATTACACCATAGTCTGATGCTAAAACGACTGGCGGCGAAATACAGCTAGCGCGCTCTCTGTCTCGTCTGGTTGGTGTTTCCGACTATACTTGCCTAAGTGTTTATTTAGTTTTTGCGTTTCCTACCATTCTCAAGAATTTGAATTACCGTGTAAATACGAGTTTTTTTATGTTCAAATTGTATAACATATGTGACCGAGATTATCACTACACATCACACTATGATTTAAAAATCACCTGGGAAACATTTATGGTGCATTTCATTCAAGTTTCACACTTTACTGTTGTATTTTACTCATTTGGTAACTCATTAAAAAAATTCTAATTTTTCTCTATTTCCAATACATATTTATACAGAAAAAATCAAACAATTTTTCTACTTTCGGATAAAAGGATGAATGGCGTGCGAAGTTATTGTGTTAAAATTATTGACAAAATTTGATTTCCTCTCTTATTTATACTGAAGGGTTTGCTGCAAAAAAGACGTAGCTCTAACCTTTTCTTTGGTGCTAGGTGTTCTATCATGTGGCAAAAATATGCTAATCTGGTGCCTGAAAAATGTAGTCTAATAAATTATTTCGTGATATCCAAGAGATTGACGGGTTTGTTTCATTAGTTTGTAATAATAAAGAAGTATATCCTGGAGCTACCGCCATTTTCTAATGCAGATTCTTCTACTTAAGAATGCAAAATATAAATATGTAATGGAACTAGTTTATAAACACAAAATAATATGGTGCTCTACGATGTATTACTACAACGATGCAATAGATGAAGATACAGAAATGGAGTGTGATGATTAAAAGGAATACAATTATTTTGTTTTTAAAGTCAAATTGTATGTACATTTTGTTTATATAAGGTGTCCCAGCAAGACCAGATAAACTCTATACAGCCAGATTCGTTGTTTGGAATACATTAAAATGTCCAAACAACTGTACTTCTACGATCCACAGTTTTCGGCAAAAACGTAAGAGAAAATGTATGGCGTCATACATATTTTACGAAAAAAACCTTTGCTCGAAACCTGGACATCAGTACCATCAGCATAATTTTAATTAGGAAGATGTTCGAAACGTCAAGCATGCGCGCAATGATCGACTGTGAGCGTTTTAATATCGTAGTGTCCACAAAAAAAAAAAAAAAAAAAAAAACGCCCTGTGAAGACAAACGGACTAAGTCATTTCTGAAGTAACTGGGTTTTGTTAAACCAACTCCCTTACATGGCACCATGGGAAGAAATCTGAAGTGGTCAGATCTGGAGATCATCGAGGCCATGAAACAGGAAGCCCCATCCAGCAGCCGAATAAATGCTTTTTTCGTAAACCGGATATGACGTCATACATTTTCTCTCGCATTTTTCTCGAAAGCTATGGAACGTACAGGTACAGTTCTTAGAGCATTTTTTATGTACTTTAAACAATGAAACTGGCTGTACTGGGTTTAACTGGTCTTGCTGGGACATCCTACATATTGTTAGTGTATTTCAAATGAAATAATATTACAGTAAATTGCATTTTTATTGCGAAATATTTTTCATAGAGATAGGCAGACTATTTTGTTTCAAGAAAGAGGTAGCTCCAACATGTGCCACGTCAACTGGAAAATATATTTTTGAGTGGAAATACTGTCATCATGTGTAGGAGCAGTTAAAAGAAGATTTACTAAACATAAAATCTTCAGACAATTTTGAATTTGAAATTCTCACGGCTCACAATTTTTTATGGCTTTCTGCAAACTTGAATAATGGGAGATAGCTTCTTTTTACTCCTCAGTTGTTTACGGTTTTTTTAAAAAACTTTTTCATATTGCTATCAAATAGCAATATTTCTGTTACATTTCTTTTTACTATGAGTACTCTTCCCTGTATGCTAGTAACAGTCATTTTTTTTTTGTTGTACAGCGTTGTGTTATTTTTTTAAATCACGTCATTTCATTGGAATTTGGTGCAAGAATAGTATTTTTTGCTGTATCAGATAGTTTGTTTCCGTCATGATATCATAATTAAAAGTCCACGAAGATCCATTTTAGATTGTCAGATGATCTAGTAGTTGTTTGAAAGATGGGTTTCATAGGATAAATAATAGATTGGATGAGCCAATATTTTTACAAAAAAAAATATACGTACTATTGTTCTGGTTATTGAGATTTTGAGTAGAATTTCTGTAAGTAAATGATTTCGCCATTCCCTTAACATAATCAACGCATCTCCGCATTAACTGCTGAGCCATTTAAGGGTTTGAACTGATTTTTGACGGCTTTTTATTATAATAAAATATATTAAAATAAAAAATTGTATAAATCAATTCCTTCTTAGGTTAACAATGAAATTTTTTATTTTAGTTACTCTTTATTAAATCATTACAATTAATATAAATATGCCCAGAAATATGATAAATTCCAGATATTAAGCGGCAAAACAGAAAATGAATTTCCTGGCAATTTCCCATTCTCCGGACATGGTGTCCGAACTCGCAGCCCAAGGGATGGGAATCCAACGCCATACCAACCAGACTATCCCGGCCTAACGATTACAACTACTATAAATAATTGATTAAAAATTATACTAGCATTCAATTTTCAACGTCAATTGTGACAACGTAAAATGAATAATTTTTCTAAAGTTGGGGTACGCTATATAGATTAGAAGTTTCTGACTTTCTATGTTCCGTATTAATTTATTTCGAAAGAAATTCAAAATGAATCGGAAAGAGTTGATTAATTAACAATTTTTAATTTTAAATGTATCCAACATTATGAAAATAAAAAGAATCGTTTAAAATAATTGGCTGGAAACCCGTTAAGCCTAACCTCATTGGCGTTGGGGAAAAACAAATTGATTGGCGGCAGGAAAATGAAGATTTTTGGCGGAAAGTTTGTTTTTTAGTTAATTAATAAAAATTAACGAATTAACTTTTGAAAAAAAAACGTAAAATGCCATCCACTACAAGTTTATTCATCCAATCAAGTACAAGTAAATTAGTTAAAACAGTATTTTATTAACTATTGAACATTTGTACAAACCGCAAACATATTTCTGCATCATCCTGCA
>JAOUZG010026324.1:292887-335710 GCA_026289955.1 Argiope argentata | reverse complement strand
AAATGCCTGCATAAAAACATGGTTTATTCAATTTTTGATAAAATTGTGATAGTAAAAGGGGAAAATGAATAAGTTAATATTTCATAGACAAGAAGTTTTTATAGCATTATCATATTTTACCGAAAAATAACAAAATGATTTGAATTCAAAATCATTTATGAAATAAATTCATATATTTTTCAAAATTCATTTTAATACAAAATAGTCTCAAAATAAAGGCACTAAAGGCCATTTTTGATATCTGAAAAAAGGTTTTCATTTCATATCTCCTTATTTATAAAACATCAATATTTCTCTTTTAACGTCCCCGAAGAGATGAACGAGGGTCCCAAAAATATGTCCGTATGTGTTACTAAAAACTCATTTCATAATAAACTAAATGGCTTTCGTATTGATCGGTCAGCTCGTGTTACTTTAATGGACTTTTTTCACGTAAAGCAGCTGCTCTTTGAGGGTAATAACGAGGCTTGAAAATGTTTTTCTGCGAACTCATGAAAAACATGTTCCGAAAAATCATAAAAAAGCCAAATTTCGAGACCATTTTCTCTCTCGCTGTTTAAGGTAATAGGATTGAATAAGTAGGTAGGAAATGGCTTATATTTCGGATTTGGGGATTGCCTTTTTCGGCTCTGATTTTGTTTATTCTACGTTTAAATAAAAGAATAGAATCGTGGTTGTTACTCACACAAAGGCACTTAACAATAATCATATTCTGTTAGAAAATGTGCTAAAAGCAATCACTAAAGAAGAAACAGCTCAAATTGCGTTACTCTGTCGGCAAGAACTCGTAATCACACAGTATCTTATTTTCACTCCAATCTTCTAATATTTTCCATTACTTAAAGAAAATAAATTCAATAATTCTTTCTCAATACTTAGAATCATACCGAAGTTTGACCCTGCCCAGTTATAAGACGGCATGTGGCCAGCACATGTGTAGAAAGGCTGAAAAATGCTGTTCGGTCGATGGCAAGTAATTGTCCGAACGGGACAACTACTAGCCGCTGTATTTTCTTTTTTCTTACTACGCATGCACTTGTGGAATTTGGCGGTTTTATTGGCTTGAAAATAATTGATCACTTATCGTAATTAATTTCAACATTTTTTTCCTGGTGATTAATTGTGTATGTTTTGTTTTATTTGCCCCTTCTTGTTTATAGTTTTCCTAATTTTGGTATGCTGACCTTTTTATTTTACCATGTTTCTTTGAATAAATATTGCCGTAAAAAGAAAGACTATTATAATTTACCATAGCTCGATTATCAGAGCATTGGACTGTGAATCTGTTGGTCCCTGGTTCGATTCCCGGCTCGCATTTTATCCAAAGACTGGAGTTTCAATTTAAAATTCCTCTTATCATTTCTCTAAAATCGAGATGATTCCAGAACATTCTTTACCATTCGAGCGAGCTGATTCTCGAATGTTCTCCAGAGGTATCAAAGCCGAGTTCTGCTCAGTTCTTCATCCTGTTCTCCATCGAGTTGCTCGGTGCTAATAAACGCAATTGCTTCCAACCATCCGTGTCTTTAATTCAGTCTTCGTGACAATATCTATCATTGTAATACGATTCTCAGTGAAAAAGATAAATATATAGGGATAAATATATTTTGCCAAAAAGGCAATTAATAGCCAAGCATGGAATGCTTGAATCTATCTTACGAAGTTGTGACAAACGCAAATCAGTCTCTTTCTACGTATGCGCTGCCTACTTACCGTCTTATAAATGGCGAGGAAACCTGGCATCATTTCATATTTCTTATAAAATTGAAAATTGGAAAGAAAAAAAAATATTCTTTCTTCTTTTAAAAATGAGTAGTCATTTTATATAGGTCTTGATATTTAAATGGAAAATGATTGAAATAGCGCTAAATTACTGGTGGAAATTCTTGAAAAAATTGTTGTTGAAGAATTTGATACCTCCGATCTACATCCAATTGAAAATGCGATATGTTTTTATATTTTGGGGACAAACTTTAAAGTCTTTCAAGAGCTTATTACATATGTTTTGAAATTATAGGATAGAAATGACACCGTTTTTTACAGTATCCTTGTTCTAATATCGACTACTTGTAATCGCTAAGCATGAATTCTTTATTACACGTTTTTATTTCGGTAGAATGCTGGTTAACCCTCGCGCGTTTTCCACGGGCAGCGTAAAAGTGGCAAAATTTTTGCAACCCACTATTTCCGCGGGGATGCCTCTTCCCGTCTATTTAGTTGTGAAACACACTGTTTTCCAGCTCGTAATTTTATTTCTGGTTTCACTCAGATCTGCGTTAAGAGATAGCTTCAGCTGTCCACGGTTCTGCGAAATACACAAGCATGTTTCGCAGGCTCTTTTCAAAGCTGAAAGAACTCTGTCAGGAAACGTTTCGTAATTTTTGTGCGAGAGGGCGACATCTCATTCCGATCCACTGATAGGCCGTGGTGCCCGGGCTTTGGAACTGGAGAGTTTCAGGTTCGAGACTTGATTCCGCTGAAAAACCTTCTTGTAAGCGGGTTTAGTGCACGTTAAATCGGTCAGGACTAAAAGTCCTCCTGTTGGTGCGGTGTGGAGAGGGGAGTGTCGGCTCACGTATCATTCTCGTCGTCTGACCGTGGTTCAAAATTACGAGGTCCTTCCCAAGGAACCCTTAGTGTTGCTTTAAAACAGGACGTTAATATGAATAAACAGAACAAACCAATACGCTTAAGTCTAATGGAAATTTTGATCTATGTTCTCTAAATTTATAATGAGATACCAGACATGCTAATATAATTTACTGGAGGGGGTGTGGGACAAAATTCCAAATGTTTGAAAAATCTTTAAAATCTCTATTCTATTGGATATCATCATAATGTTCCTTTCTCTTCATTTAATAATAATCCAGAGCCTTAAATATTCAGATTATTAGAAGTTAAAATCCTTTAAAGAAAATGGGGTATAAAAAATGAAAAATAGAAATGAAATAATATGAATTGCTTTAAAATTCTCAATTTATAATTTATTAAATCAAAACTTAAAAATAAATGACTAATAACTTCATCAGCTATACAATCATAAAAATAAAGTGAGAAATATGACTTACGTTAAGTTCAGTTAACTACAGCAACTAATAACTATTTCGGTTCAATTTGGCGAAATGTGTAAAAAAATGAAAAAGAAATTTTAGCAAACTTTTATGGGAATGCCTTTTAAGCTACAGATGGATATTTATTCATAAGATTATGTTTTGTTTTAAAACAGACTAAAACTACAATGTTATTGATCAAAATCATTTAATTCATTCATACATTTTTTGCCAGCAGTATATATTGTCACAAGCGGGCGAATGGTGTGAAAACGTGCCAAAGATGGCGACGTACGGCGAGAAGAGATGTGCCAGCTTGATTGGTTTGGCGATAGGAATAGTCTAGTAGCCGCTGGATTGCGCGCGTTGTTTTGAGAAGTTTCACGAGTTTCGGGGCACGCGCTTCCTCGGCTATATAAGGGACAAGTAGCCGGAGCCAATAGTTCCTCTCTCTCGGAAGAAAAGTGTCTCGCTAGACTAGCGGATTAGTAAGATGTGTTTGCGTTTGCTGTTAATGTTGTATTATTGAGCTCGCTGTGATTTACTGTTTTCTGTGCTATACGATAGCTGTTTTGAAGTCTGCTTTTATGTGCGTAAGGTTTGTATTTACTCTGTAAGTGACTGTTGACTGCATAACTGTTTTTATCTGAAGTTTTACTTTATCGAGTCATCCTGTAAATACTTGTAAATAGCTGTAAATAAATTTGTTTGTGTTGTTTTCAAGGTAAAGTCCATTCAATCTGAACCTGCTACGCTAAAAACGTAACAATTGGTGTCAAAAGTGGAATTGAATGGTGAAAACTAGAGCGATGGAGGAAGCGGATGATAAAACAAAATACGAACAGCTTTTTGCTTTTATTTAGGAAATGGAGAAGAAGATAGAACAAGGTCCAGCTAATATTGTTGAAGCAATCAACACCAAAAAGGATGCTTTGGCGAAAAAGGTTCAAGAGAACGATATAAAGATTCGGAATCTTCAGCAGAGTTTTGAAGAGAAATTTGAAAAAGTGGATGAAAGATTGAAGAAAATGGAAGGTGTACAGGTAAAATCTGAAAACCAATCCCCGAATGTTTGAGAGCCTGAAATAGCTCAACCTGTGCCTGTTATTCCTAAATCAAGCATTAAAGTGTCCACTTACGACGGATAAACATCTTGGCAAGTCTACAAGACTCAATTCTCCATCTTCGCAGAAGCCAATGGTTGGGATCCAGTCACGAAGGCTCGTCAACTGGCTGTATCACTACGGGCTAAAGCTGCTGATATTTTGAGAACTATTCCCGAGGATCAACATCTGGAATTTGAAGCTCTTTCAAACGCTCTGGAGTTGAGTTTCGGAGAAAAATGCCTCAAGGACTATAGCCGTCTTCAATTAAAGACTCGGCAACAGCGATCGAACGAAAGTCTGCAAGAGCTTGATGCAGATGTAGAGAGGCTCCCCCATCTTGCCTTCTCCGACTGTCCTACCGAAGTACAGGAAACACTAGCCCTGTAGTATTTCATTGACGGTGTGAGGGATCCAGGTATACAAAAGTCCTTATGAAAGGCTGAATTGAAAGATTTGAAAGCAGCTTTGGTTTATTCAATAAAATTTGAAGCCACTCAACAAGCTGCATGGAGGACTTGCCATTCAGTAAGAGGTACTACGGCCCAAGACGCATCGGATACTTCGCTACGAAACCTATTTGAAATGATGAAAACGATTTGCCAGTTTATCCGGAAAAGAGTTGAAAGTTCCAACAAACATGGCCAGAGGATTGTGAAATGTTGGAAATGCGGTGAGAAGGGCCATGTTCGAAGGAATTGTCCAATCCGCTTAGATAAACGGGTTAAAGACTCTTCTGGAAGCAACCAGGAAAACCGTTTGAGAGTGTTACAGATATCTTCCAGAGGCGGTGGTGAAAATGGTGTATTTGTTGAAGCCTTCGTCAACGGAACTCCCTGTCGAATGAACGTTGACACAGGAGCCAACGTAACCATCATGCGTAGAGATGTTGCAGAACAACTCGGAAGGAAAATTCTCTGGGCACCGTCCTGCGTCACCCTCGAAACGGTCACTGGCAACAGAATCCCAAGTATCGGGAAAAGAAATATTGAAATTAGGTTTGGGAATACTACTTATGACCATGTCGTCTACGTAACGGAAATTACAGATGATTTTATACTTGGTATGGACTTCCTGAAGAAATATGATTTTGTAATCAACTTCAAAAATAACTCCCTGCACTCCACATCAGAAGTCGTGACTCTTTTCCATTTAGGTTCTCGAGGAGGAAATGCAGATGTCTTATCAAGAAATCCCTACTCCGAGGGTTGTCGCTCTTCCTCCTCTGAAGAAAAGAAATATGGAATTGATACACCAACAGTGCGCCAAATCGCAGTAGCCGCCCCACCTCAATCTGATCCCTGGAGTGATGAAGATGTTCGCAAGGAACAAATGAATGATCCTGATGTTAAACTGATTATGAAAGTTATTCAATCAAACAATTCAAGACCTGACTGGCAGGACATTTCAAGTCTCAGTACTGGAACTAAACATTATTGGGCTCTCTGGAATTCACTCGAAATTAGAAATGGCATCTTATATAGAAAATGAGAGTCCGAAGAGAGGAAGTCAGTTAAGTGGCAACTTGTACTTCCCCGATCAAGAATAAACCAAGTTCTGAAGGAGTTACACAGCAGTCCTGCAGGTGGCCACTTCGGAGTCATAAAGACAACTAGTAAAATCCGCGAGTGTGTTTATTGGAACAACATGCAAGATGATGTTCCAAAACGGTGAAGAACATGTGATGACTGTAACGCCCGTAAAGGACCAAAAACACTCAGTCGTTCTAAGTTACAGCGGTATAATGAAGGTGCAAGATTTGAAAGACTCGCCTCTGACATCTTGGTAACTCTCCCTCGGAGAGATCATGGAAACAGAAAAGAACCTCGACTGCCCTGTGATCCTCAGTTCGGGTTTCCTCCGGATACGCCTTCGTCGCCTGTGGATTGTGTTCACGACTTCCAGGCCCGTTTAGAAGACGTACACAGGTTTGCCCGAGATAGGATCAACATAACGATGCAGAAGATGAAGACCAGGTACGACACTAAAGCCACCGGACATGAATTCAAGGAAGGTGACAAGGTATGGTTCTGGAACCCGATTCGACGGAAGCGACTCTCTCCGAAGCTGCAGTCTTTCTGCGAAGGCCCTTATACAGTTCTGAAAAGACTGAATGACGTCGTGGATCGAATTAAGAAATCACCGAATTCAAAACCAAGAGTAGTGCATTATGACCGGTTGGCCCCTTATTATGGTAACTTGTCAAATACTTAGTTGAAATCATGGTTTCTTCATTTATGTAAATATGACCTGTACGTTTGTAAATAGTGTTCTTTATGTTTATTGTTTTTCAATGTTCATGTAACCATTGAGGGTCTTCTGCTCGGGGTGTACTGCCCGGGACGTGCAGTCCTTGAAGAGAGGGCAATATTACAAGAGGGCGAGCGGCACGAAAACGCGCCAAAGATGGCGACGTTTGGCGAAAGGAATTGTCTAGTAGCCGCTGGATTGCGCGCGTTGTTTTGAGGAGTTTCACGAGTTTCGGGGCACGCGCTTCCTCGGCTATATAAGGGACGAGTAGCCGGAGTCAATTAGTTAGTTCAGTTGCTATAGTGATTTGATCGAGTTAGTTAGTAGTTATTTTATTTCTGTGCTGTTCTATGAATATATAGAGTTAATTGAGAGTTCAGTTAAACCCATTTTTCTGTTAATTTTTCCATTCTCATTCTCTATTCTGTCCTGAGCCATGGCAGAGGGAGGTTTTACGGATCAATGGGATTTTACCCTGGAGCGAGTGCAGATCACAACGGCATATGTCCAGACTCGTCCTTTTAAGGATCAGTTACGGAAGGGCGGAGATGATGAAAGAGTGGCCGCGAAAAGAACTTGCTACGATAATCCTTCTGACAGCGAAATAGATCTAACGGAGCCACGCAACACAATGTGCCAATGTGACAATTGTGTAAATATCAAACTTACAAAAGCAAAAATTGACCAGCTTCAATCTGAACTAAACATCGCGAATGGCTTCATAAATAACACTCCGCTTCACGGATTCAGAGGAGTTGAATATCACAAGCAACTCAACATTGCCAAAGAAGCCCAAGAAGCACTGGGACATCTACTTGGTGAGCATAAATCTCTTTTAGCTATTGGCTGCTTAATGGATAAACCTGCCGAGGATTTTAATCTATCCCCAAAAAGAAAGTCAGCTAAACCCCTGGAAACTAATAAAAAAGTTAATGCTATAGAGACTAAAAATAGATTCGAACCATTAACTAATGTAGAAGTAGAAACCCCAGTAGAGGACTCCCCTGAACCAATTGTTAAAATTCCCCCACTAATGTTAAAACTGACTAATGATTATGGTAAAATCCTGGAACTAATTAATGAAAAATTTGGCATTAAAAATAACGTCCTAACCAACAACTTTATTAAAGTTTACCCGGAGTTTATTGAAAACCATAGAGATCTCCAAAAATTCTTTACAGAGAACGAGATAGAATACTATGTTATCCCACCCAAAAACAAACGCCCTGTGAAAATAGTCATTAAAGGCCTCCCGATTGAGTACATGTGTGATGTTCTTGAGAATAAATTAAAAACTAAGGGTTTCTCGGTTAATAAGGTAACTAGGCTGTCCCAACTTAAAACCAGGATACCACTGCCTATCTTATTAGTTGAACTTAATAAAAATGACATAATTGATGAAATTTACAATCTCACGGATATTGACTTTTTAAAAATCACTGTAGAGAGATACAGAGGCCGTAACACCATTTCGCAATGCTACAACTGTAATATGTTCGGCCATGTTTCCTCTAACTGCGCGCTCAAACCGAGATGCCTCAAATGTGCTAGTAGTCATCAAACACGGAAT
Organism: Argiope argentata; assembly: GCA_026289955.1. NCBI lineage: Eukaryota > Metazoa > Arthropoda > Arachnida > Araneae > Araneidae > Argiope > Argiope argentata. Next base: position 327,737 of record JAOUZG010026324.1, on the reverse strand, counting down.
TGTCCCTTGAAAGAAAAAATTGAAAACCCCACTTGCATCAATTGCAATCAAACTGGCCACACTGCAGCCTATCGCGGTTGCCCAAAGTTTCCTAAAATATCAACTACCCAGGATAATAAGCAAAACTACTTCAATTCAAACTATATCAAACCAAATTATTCTTTCTCAAAAATTTTAAGGTCTAACCTTCCTCATGATACTATAACACTCAATATTCCCCCAACCGTTGAAAACAAGCCTAAAGGTCCGGATTCCGATCTATCAGACATGTTCGACCTCCTCAATGAAATTAAAACTCTTTTCAAAGCCTTACCTAACCTCAAAAGAGCAATTAGTGAAATGAAATCAGCAACTGATCCCCTGAAAAAACTATTCATTCTCTTCGAATCGCTGTCAGAACTCAAATCCCTAAAATTGCTCCGTTCAAGTCTTAAATAGTCATTTCCAAATCCTAACTCTAGCCAATAGCAGAGTAGCTCTCCTCCTCACCACGCCCTCACCCCTCGTGGGTAACTCTAAGCATCTCTCCAGTCCATGCCAGTCTCCTGTTTGCAGCGTCGCATGAAGCATCTCCCAAGTCGAGGATAAGCCCCTGGCGGGGCTGGGCGCCTCGAAAACCAACCTCATAAAGCGAGTCAATTAGTTAGTTCCTCTCTCTCGGAAGAAAAGTGTCTCGTTAGACTAGCGGATTAGTAAGCTGTGTTTGCGTTTGCTGTTAATGTTGTATTATTGAGCTCGCTGTGATTTACTGTTTTCTGTGCTATACGACAGCTGTTTTGCACTCTGTTTTTATCATGCGTAAGGCTTGTATTTACACTGTAAGTGACTGTTGACTGCTGGACTGTTTTTATCTGAAGTTTTAATTTATCGAGTCATCCTGTAAATACTTGTAAATAGCTGTAAATAAATTTGTTTGTGTTGTCCTCAAGTAAAGTCCATTCAATCCGAACCTGCTACGCTAAATAAGTAATAATATTGTTGTTATTAGAAAAAATAAAGCTTTCAACTTAACAACAATATGTAATTCAGGAATCGCCAAATTGAACCTTTCTCCACTTGTAGGGCAAACGCTCTGTTTTTTGTCTGTCATAGATGCTTCTTACTAAGTATATTGCAATTAATGTTGAATTTTTGTACATGCATATATATAAACATTCTACTATATCATCTCGTAGTATTGACCATTTTCTATATTTGTAAGACAAGAAAATAGGTTAAGGAAGGGACTAGAGCGTTGGATTCGCATGCCTAGGATAGTGAGTTCGAATCTCGTTGGGCCGAATATTCTCCAACTACATAGTGATTGGTGCCCATATAAATCTGTCATGGCCACAAAGACCTTCAAGACGAGATAATACTACTGGATCAGAAGTTATCGTTCTCTGATTCAGGTTTAAACTACGATCTATGAATGAGTGACCGAAATATATGTATGAAGTTCCCCTCTTAAAAAGGGTTGTGACTCGTGAATAACTAAGTCGTCCTCTTGGTCTTGTTGTTTCTCATTCCCGTGACTAGAAGAGCTAGATCATGTCCATGAACTCATTCACCTTGAGAAAGTCCAGGATCAAAAAGGGAATCATGAACCAGATCCTGCCTGGTAAGCCCCAGGCAAGATAAAATATTATCACGAGAGACATGTAAAGAAGAACATTTAGTGCAGCGCTCGAACTGTTTAGCATCTCCGACAAAAGTCATTGATAATAGACGGCCACTTAGGAGACGGGTAAAAGCAGTTTGATCTCGTCTACTACTGATCCGAACCAAGGAGCCACCAGGGGGCTGACTCTGATACCGTGAGTGCAACGGCGAAACTATGCAAATGGCCTTCGTAGCCTGTGTTTAGAAAGAAAACTCCATGTAAGGTCTTAGATGACGCTACAAGAGACGCTAAAACTCAGCTTAAAATCTCTGACTTTGTCAGCGGGCTTGTCTTGGACTAGTGCCATAAGAAACAATTACAGAAAGCAGAATAAACCAAAGGAAGTTGTATCTGAAAAACTTTCTCGCATGCTCTCTCATAAAACTATTTCAGAGAATACTTTAAATTGTATAGGAGTGCTACAATTGCGAAATATTATCTTTCTGACGTGAATTTATCGCGTCGTCCTAGGCATGCATGCATTTTATCCCAAAATTTTTTAATTTTGACATGTTTTTCTCAGTCGATTAAAACAAAAATATAACCCAAATTTTCATGCATAGTCCTAAAATATCTTGCCATATTTGATATACTTAAGTCATTGCGTTTTTGAATTACCGCATTGATATTTTTCTGAAAATACAAACGGTCAAACGAACAGACGGTCAACAAGTAGTTGGATTTAACTGAAAATCTGACAGTTATCCTATAAATGTTAAATACGTGCACCGTGTTTTATCTGTCTTCATTTTACAATTATCGTGTCAAGTTATATTCAAACAAATTTCTTCTGAACAAATTTCATTTAATATTTGACAGAAAATTTGGTGTAAAGACAAGATTTCAATCGTCTTGCACAAAGCGTTTTTCAGCTACCTTTTTCGTGGACAGACATTGCCCACAAAAGTTCTTTTCCGAAGGTTTAAACAAATGAAATTAATCAAAATCTCATGTCCGAATTTTTTAACGATTACTATGATTTTTCTGTATTGAGTACAATAGAAAACAAAATAATTGAAAAAAAAAAAAGAATTTAGCAATGAATTTCTTTGAACAAAATCTCAATACTCAGTCACATCTGCAAGAAGTTGGCATTCTTCGGTATCCCAATCGCGCCAGTTCTCACCTATAGCCAGACTGTGGTCCCACCAGTTGTAATCGCACTGTTTGAATTTGAGATGGTCCCAGTCCTCGATGTAGACGGCCTCCGGTGGAGACGAGATAGTCCAGGTGCCAAGGTAAATGGCCATCACCAGAAGAATAGGAAACAACCACTGTAGGAGCTGCTTGTCGGTCAGTTTCAGTTTGTGGGCAGATTTAACTCGGTAGGTCAGCGATACCCTGTGGACATGATAATATGCAATATGGATATAAAGTATTTAGACATTTTCTGTGCGAAAATACAACCAAATCTAGTACACATATTATTGTGTTTATATAGTCTCAATTTCGGAAGGTTTAAAAATTGTTTATATTTTACTTATAGAGAAGAAATGGACCAATAGCAATTTTAATTAGCATAAAACTGATATAAATTGAATTTCTCTTACATATATAACTGCACTAGAAAAATTTTAATATCCCCTTTGATCTTAATATATTGGGGTGTCCTATAAGTTTCTTTTCTATTTTTATTATGAAATGAATACACGACATTTACTGTTTCAGATATTGTTTATTTTGTTATATAAGAACCCTTTTGCTCTTTTACCTTCCTTTTCTAATATTGTAGCGTTTTGGACAAGAGATAATCTTCGAGGTGCACTTTTATTTCGCTGATGGATTTAAAGCACTTATCTTGAAGAGAATTTTTTCAAAGAAAGGAAGAAAGTAATCATAATTAGATGGAAGGAGATCTGAAGAGTGTGCAGGATGCGGTAAAACATCCCAAATTATAAGAGTTTCTCTCTTGCGATCAATGCAAAATGTGGTCTCACGCTGTTATGACGGAAAACAACACCTCGTCTGTTCATTAATTCTGACCGTTTTTTGCTACGGCAGTTGATAACAATATTTCATAAAATCTATTATTTGAACTTGAGAAAGGAGGCTGTTTAAAATTATTCCTTTCCAATTCCACCAGAGGGACAAAAGAACTTTTTTATTCCGGCTTGTAGTGCAGTGGAGCTCTGATACGACTGAAACCGATGGCAGAGACGGCTAATAGATAAGCTTGCGTGGTTGCACAAGCAGAACCAGATAAGGCCATTCATATTGGGATGAGAAAGAAACTTTTGGGACACTTTAATATATAGTTCAAATTTTACCTTTCCACACTGTAGACAATTTGGATGATTAAAGGTTTGCGTTAAAAGATTCATACAAAACTTCAGCAAATAAACATGGTTAAAATATCATCATTTTTTTTGTAATGAAACCTAAAAGGTGCCTCAAACCGACTGAAATATAAAAATTTTACATGTTGAACAAAGGACAATAATGCTCATAATAAAATTAGGTTAATTAAAAAACCGTTTTCCTAATTATCAAAACAATTAAAATTACAAAAAATATAAATAATATAAAATGTTAATTATTAAAAGAATGTTAATACTTTATCACGAATAATTGGTCAGGCTTTTATATGTTATTATTTCCACTTAGTTATTACAATGCCATGGGCAGTCTCGAGTCATAATAGATTAAAATAATTTCACAAAGACTAAATTAAAATAAAACGCTAAAAATTCGTTAAAATGCGAAAGCCGAATTGACCAGTTTATACAAAGCGGGTTTTCCTTATTCATTTCACATAGGACCCCAAAATACCGTATTTTTCAGTGTATATTATTACCCTCGGTTAATAACTACGAGAAAAAAAGTATTTAAAAGAATAATGATAAGAAACGTTCAAAAGACATACCGCCATGTTTTGAGAAGGAGGGCGCTATACGTGAGACAGAAGCCCATGTGTCGCGTCCACTTGGTAGCTATGCAACTGTACATGGAGAGAACGGGAAAAATGGCCGCCATCTGAAAGAAAAGAAAACAAAACCAGTCGTGTTAACCATAATCTCATAAAGAATTTTAAAGAATGAAAAATTGCCACAGCGGTTCCATAAGCTGACCAAAGGAGAACAGAATATTTTGGGCATTTCTACTCGATTAGAACAAAATATTTTACAAAATTCTTCACAATAATATCCAGCGTTCAGAACATCGTGGAAATATCGTACAATATCTTATGCTAATAAGAAGAAAATCTAAAATGACATTAATCAACATTCATAGTCACACTGCTAGTCCTTATGTTAAATATCAAAATTGTTCTAATTATTATTTTATTTTATTATGTATAGTTTATTCCTTGATGGCAATATGCTATTATTTTCTACTGAATGGCAACAGAGTTTTCTATTCAAATAATAGGTTCCGCTTTAAAGCAAAAAAAAAAAAAAAAACCGTTGCCAGAATTAAACTGAAATCACAAGATTATGCTGTGGTTATTTTTGATTTACTTAATCCAGCTCATACAATGATCGAATTTATAGGATGATGGTATCATCAAACATTCTTTCAGTATTACGTAACACCTTAAATGCCGAGTGGTCATTTAAACTAATATATGAAATTTCGTTTTCTAATTATGGAATAAAGATAAAACTGTGACGATTGTTGTTGCCAGTATGTAATTAAACCATTTAACTCTAGATACCTCGGAGGAAAAGCCAGGCAAGCAGGATTAGACTAATGAACAAAGAATAAATAGATAGTTTTTATTTGTAACTGTTTGCTCTTGTTTTTACTACACAAATGAGGAAATTATATTTCCTTTTAAAACACCGCTTCAATTTGAAAAGTAAAGTATGTATTTAAATTTATAAAGTTCACATTTTTTTAACGAAAAAAAACTGTTGTCGATCGGCAGTGAACTGCTACTTAGCCGTAAGCCATACTTATATATATATATATATATTATATATACTGAAATGACAAAAGTCATGGGATAACTGTTAATATCGTGTCGGTCCTCCATTTGCCCGGCGAAGTGCAACAACTCGACGTGTCATGGAGTCCACAAGTCGTTGGAAGTCCTCTGCAGGAATATTGAGTCATGCTGTCTGTATAGACGTCCATAATTGTGAAAGTGTGGATGGTTGAGGAGTTTGGGCACGAACGGCATTTCGATGATGTTTCATAAATGCTCGATGGGATTCATATCGGGCGATCTAGGTGGCCAGATCATGCGTTGGAATTGTCCGGAATGTTCTTCCAACCAATCGCGAACAGTTCTGGCCCGGTGACATGGCGCATTGTCATCCATAAAAATCCCATCGTTGTGTGGGTACGTGAAGTCCATGAATGGCTGCAAGTGATCTGCAAGCAGCTGAACATAACAATTTCCAGTCAATGATTGGTTCAGTTGCACCAGAGGACCGAGTCAATGCCATGTAAAAACAGACCACACCATTATACAGCCACCACCAGCTTGAACAGTGCCTTGCTGACAGTTTGGGTCCATGGCTTCGTGGGGTCTGCGCCACACTCGAACTCTACCATCAGCTCGTAACAACTGAAATCGTGACTCATCTGACCACGCCAAGGTTTTCCACTGGTCTAGGGACCAGTCGATATGCTCACGAGCCCTGGAGAGTCGCTGCAGGCGATGTCGTGCTGTCAGTAAAGGCATTCAAGTCGGTCTTCTGCTGTCATAGCCCAAGGAACACAAATTTCGCCGCACAGTCCTATCGGACACGTCCCTCGTGCGTCCCACATTGATTCCTGCAGTTATTTGACGAAGTGTTGCGTGTCTATTTACATTGACCATTCTACACACACGTCGGCGGTCTCGGTCGTTAAGTGCAGGTGGTCGCCCACTGCGCTGTCCATGATGGGATGTGATGCCTGAAATTTCATACTCTCGGCACACTCTTGATACTATGCATCTCGGAATGTTGAATTCACTAACGATATCCGCAATGGAATGACCCATGCGTCTAGCACCAACTAACATTCCACGTTCAAAGTCTGTTAATTCTCGTCGTGCCACCATAAATCACGAAAAACCTGTTCGCATGAATAACTTGAACACAAATGAAAGCTCTGGAAAACGAACTGCGCATTTATACTTTTTTGCTGCGATACTACTGCCATCTGTATATTTGCATATTGCTATTCCATAACTTTTGTCACTTCAGTGTATATAATATGAATTTTCAAAATATTTTCGTAATGTATTAAATAACAAAATGCCTAATATGCAATAGATGTTTACACATTTTTCAAAATATTTAGAGAAATTTTTTTAAAAAAATATTTGATCTAATATTCTTTTTTCAACTATAGGTCTCGATCGGCTCTGCAGAATAGAATGAGTTTTGGTAAAATTTCCACGGATATTAGCTCCTATTCCTTTTCTGCATCCCAAAGTCCATAAGCCTTGCTGGAATTGAAACAACATTTTTCGAATGCCTAAAGATACAATAATCCATAAACAAAACATCAGGATCCTTATCAGGACTTGATTGATTAAGGGTATGTTCAATAGTTGTATCAGTCTTCCTTTTTTTAAGGAATGAAATGATTCTTTTTGAAGTATGACTTGAAGCAATATCTTCATGAAGTTTCACTCTTTGAAAAGCATTAGGGTAAAGAAATAGAACTTTCTCTGTGGATTTCGAATCCCCCCCCCCACTTTTCTTATTTACGATTTCTCACTGTAAAGAAATCCTACGACAATCATAAACTCCTTATTGAAACTTTCTTTGCATTAACTGAACAACGATCGTACATTTTCTATCTCTTCATTTTTTATAGTATATAAGCCTGTTTTTATTACGATCATTTAGGAAACCCACGCTCAGTCAAGCGTTAAATATATTTCCTTTTATCTCCTGCTAAATAGTTCTCATGCAAGATTAAGAAATTATTCTCCATTAAAATACATATATCTCAAAGAATGATTTTTTTATTTAAAACTATTAATTAATTTTTAAACTTTTTAAATGAGTAAGTATTAGTTTATTATTTTATACTGATAGCCTGAGACTGCCTACTCTTTCTCGGAAATATTGACTTACTTCAACTATCTTGTTACTTATCATGTGAGTTGTTTACTCTAAATTTCTAAGGGTGATAGTCCCAAGACTTCTTAAACTGTTAAAAACGTAAATATCCGGTTGATCTATCATCTAAGTTTCACGATTTTACAAATTTATTTTTAGACGTCTCGTAAACTGCACATAAATTAAACAAAAATCTTCTTCTCAAGCTTTTAATAATGGGAAATATATCATGCGACAAGATGCCAGTAAATAAGACAAAAAAAAATACTTTTAGAAAAATCCCACAACACCTACGGAAAAAAAATTTATCTTAGGAAAAAGTCAAAATTCATCTAAATATTGAATTAATTAAAACCAAAGAAAAAGCGTTCCTAGGAGTGCGCACTCACACACACACACACACACACACACACACACTTGTAAAAAATTCAAACTTCAGGCGAAGCGTTAAATAATTTTTTTAGCATTTTCGCCGACTGTGACTAAAAAAACAACAACTTTTATCTAAACTGATAAAATTTAGTATATAATCTGGGCATCAAATTTTATCCAGACTAATTTTGTCTTTTTAATTGTTCGATTATAAGCTAATGTAATTCAAAAGGAGTTAATTAAAGCAGCAAAAGATATATCTCATCTCAAATAATAAGCTGTTTCGAGAAATTTTTATTTATAAGTACTTTATAGAAATCAGTAAAAAAATGTAAATAAATATAAATAAGAAAAATATGTAAATTCCTCTTTATTTACTTGAATAATTAAAGAAATTATAATTTTTTTATCAGAATTTTTGACCAAATTATTGAGATTAAAAATATTCTTGGAAAAACGTAAAGAGAATAAAGACTTCTTATTAATTTGTCATTTGTATTAATTCTTAACCTATAATAAGTTAGTAAAATTAATTAGTGAGTTTTAAATTTCATTTTAAACTAGATAGGTGAATTCTGTACGTAATATGAAATAAAGACAAATAAAATAACTAAGTGATCGATACTACGAAATATTCTTCATAAAACATTATTCTTTCTTTCAGTTTGTGTAATGAAAAGGTAATTAAGAGTATTAATTAAGGAATCAATACAAAATTTCCTTACTCAGAAGAAAAGATTAATTATGGAAAACTTTTTGCTCAAAAGCTAAAAAAAGAATTAAAAAATGGTTAATTAGTTCTAATTATGGTTTTTATGCTACAAAATTTTATTCACTTTGAGGGTAGGAGATATAAATAGGTTTTCGGAAAACAAAATTAGTATTTTTTAATGTCATATAAATAAAACTAGCTTGAAGGTCTAAAACATTAAAGTATTCTTTTGACAGTAATTTCATAAATAATTTTCAATAGAAATTTTTGCTATAGAAATCTTTATATAATCAATTGGCAGCAGGTCCGTAGGATATAAAACTCGTAAAAACCCACAGTAAGTGCTAAATAAGTTTTTATAAGTGCCTTTAAAGTTGTTTAAGGTTATTACTTTTTTCATTAGATCGTCTGCCTTAATTCATTCGTATATTATTTAAACGTAGACGATCTCGAAGATTCCTGGAAGACATTCAAGAAAATATTGATCAAATGTGCTAAAGGTAGCATTCCAAGAGGTAATATCAAACGCTACATTACGGATTATGCTTACAACTCAAATTCCATATCTCCTCTTATTGAAGAAAGAAAACGTCTAATCGGGAACGCAAAACAAAATTCAAGAGCTAAAATTAATAAATTAAATGCAGAGATCAAATTAGCATATTCCCAACTTAAGAGAGCCAGATGGATACATTTTTTCAGTAAATTGGACGCTAAAACCCCAAATACTAAACTTTGGAAAATTGTTAAAGGTATCAATAAAGAATATCCTCAATATGAACATTGTAATTCTGTCAGAGACTCCAATGGACAAATCTTTCAAGACGATAAATCTGCTGCTAATGGAATTGCAAGTTATTACCAAAAGATTAGTAGACTTGCTTTTTCAGAAGATGATAAGCAAGTTCTTAAAAAAGCAAGAAACATCACCCACGGTTGTCTAACATCAGACCATGGTGATATTCTCCTGCGGAAATGCTTCACAATGCGGGAGCTTCTCCTTGCAGTGGCCTTCTTGGATTTGAGGAAATCTCCAGGACCAGATGGCCTTCATGGGAAAATGCTTGAAAACCTTGGCACTAGAGGGAAACAACAAATCCTCGACATCTTTAAAATCTCTTGGGAAAAGGGCTACTGCCTCGATAATGGAAAAGGGCCACAAACATACCAATCAAGAAACCTAATAAGAACTCTTCATCTCCAGGACTTTTGCACACCATCGCTCTCACCTGTACAACTAGTAAATTAATGGAGAAAAGGATTCTGATCAGACTCCAATACTACTTGGGCATTAACAATCTTCTACCTGCAGAACAGTTTGTTTTTAGAAAGGGACACAGTACAATTGACCAGGTCCTACTGTTTGCCCAAACCGTAAGGGATGCCCAGAATCTTAAACCTACTGATCATACAGTTGGATCTCTCAAAGGCTTTTGAAAAATTATGGAATCATAAACTTATTATTAAATTCCCCGATTCTTTCAGTCTCAGAGGAAACATCTTATAATGGATTTCAGATTACCTTCAACGCAGGCTATTCAAAGTAAAAGTCAATAATATTCTTTGAGAAACATTCCAGTTTAGTCAGGAAGTTCCGCAATGTACAGTCCTTAGCCCCACACTTTTTTCTCTTTATTTGGATGGTGTCGAAAAAGTTATTTCCCCTGGAACCTACATTGGGATGTTCGCTGATGACATCGCAATTTGGTGCGCTGGCCAAAACTTAGTTGACTTAAGAGTCTAAACTCAACGACACGTTGGACTCCTGATCAAGTTTCGAACACGACCTTAGGCTCAACTTCAATCCCTCCAAATCTAATACTACATTCTTTTCCACAAATAAACACCTCTACAATTACCCTCTGTTAGAGGGTCAGTTTTTGCCCTAAGATAAACACCCTAAATACATATGATTAGTTCTTTATCCTGAATTCACATGTAATAAACACATTGAAAATATTACCTTGAATGCTAGGAAAAGGCTTAATATCATGAAATACATTGCAGGTAGAGACTGGGGTGCTGATGCAGTTATACTCAGATCTACGTAATGCGCTCTCATCACAAACTGTTCTTGAATTTGGATTTCCAATCTACTGTTGCGCTCTGATTCTGACACTACCCTGAAAAAATTGGAACAATTGCAGCTTAGTGCTGCCCGTATCATCACTGGACTCAGACGTAGTTGCCCCTCAAATATTTTCCTCTTCGATGCAGATCTGCAACCATTGCAACTCAGAAGACTGGCTAACCTCGTCAAATACTACTGTAAGCTCTCCAGCTATGGTCAACAACAAAAAAAAGACGTCAAGTTGTTTAAACTCTCGGCAATGCAACCAAAGACTTAAGACATAACATGGCTGAAGGGGCTGTTTTTCCTAACAATTTTTGCATCTAGATGACGTAGAACCTCATTCTCTACAACTACTTTCAAACCCTTTTGAAGAACTCCCCAGAGTGCATTTCTATTTCAACCTCACAGAACCTATCAACAAGAAAGACTTTTTTCCAGACCACCTCAAACAATTAGCCTTGAAAATCATCAATAACATTTTCAAAACAGACATTTTTACACTGATGGCAGTAAAATCAATAATACAGCAGGGAGTGTAATTTACATCGAAACCTCTCATCGCAGAGTCTCCAGCGTAACTCTGACTTTTACTCTGTCTTCAGAAGTGAACTCCTCGCAATTGAAATTGGTCTTGAGGCGGTTTCTGAAGAGAAAAATTGGTGATGTATGGATCTTGCCAGATAGCCGCAGTGCGCTTCAACATCTCAAAAATCTACTAAATGCCGGAGTTCGTACAAGCATTTCGATCCACAATAAGCTCAAGACGATCTCGCAACATCACCAAATAGATCTTCACTGGTTGCCATCACATGTAGACATCCATGGCAATGAAATGGCAGATAAACTGGCCAAAGAAGGTTGTTTTCAAACTACTCCCACTTCTAACAAACTGACCTATCTGGGGCTTTTTTTCCTTCAAAAAATCTGCCATCAGAGAAGTCTGGCTGGTTCCTCTACCAAACAACTAGCACAAGGGGTCTAATCTAGGTTTCTTTCCATCTCAGGAGATAGGTCATCCCATACATGCATTTCGCGGACACTTAAAATGTCTTAAATTCTCTAGGCGAAAGAATTCCTTTCCCCTTTGTCCTAAATGCCAATTCTTCCAGGTTCCCTCTCACATCCTTGACTGCCTTGACCTCAGTGTAGTAGATATTTTTTCATCTCCTTGGACAGTCACCGACCATCTCAGAATCAACGGTTGATTTGACGGAGTCAGACCATGATGGAGATAAGAAGAAGATTATTTTAACGTTTACAGTAAACATTTCCAGACAACCTTGGGTTGGATTGATTTACATTCACATCTTGATTATTTCTGAACAGAACTTGTACTTTGAACCCTTTTCTAAGAATAAAAACGACATTTGACCCAGTAATTATAGCTGAGGAATTTTGATCTAAATGGATTCAACCTGTGCCAGGAACAAATAAAAGGAAATAAAATAAATAATAACTAAATGAATAGAGCCTTAGCCTATGATTTTTTTATTTTGATTTGTTAATTAATACTCAATTATCGTTTTACAACACAAATTGAAAGATAAATCCTTTTATTATTACAACTTTGAAATAATATCTTTTTTTTAATTTTGTATAAAAGATTTTTTGTTAGCTGAATAAAATCAGTATATATTAGTTTCTCTAAGTTTAGAACAAGTGTAATCCATGCATTGAAACTCATTGTGAAATAATACTTTCAAGACCATTTATTTTTCTCTTATTTAGGCACGTATCCTTTCCGTATTTGAATCGAATGCAAATGGCAACGCTGATCAGAAGCATCATCAAACGTTTGTGTGCAGTGAAAGCAGAAAGACATTGCCATAAATTAGATTTCTAAATATCGTTTGGTGAGATAACAAGATATTTTAATGGTAAAAATAAAGAAAGCTACAAAAATTAAGGAGTTTTTCTTAAAAATTCCTTAATTTTTATAGCTTTCTTTATTTTTACCATTCATTCTTTGCGAATAAACCATATTCTAATTTTTTAGCTTAGTATATATATATATATATATATATATATATATATATATATATATATATAAAGAATTACATGAAATTAATAGTTTTTAAACCGAAATAACCTCCAGCTAAGTATATGAAAGGTGGTTAAAATTAAAACACCTCTATTCTGAGCTTTCTATGTTATGAACTACACAGTGTAAAGGTTCCAACATTGTAGAGCGTACTATTCAAGCCATGAGGAGACGGATTATGCGAAAAAAAGGAGTTTCAGAAGCACCGATAGATGGCTCTGTGCATCAAAAATATGCTCAAAAGACACAGAATACACATTTGTAACATATTTTATTCGAATATTTCAACATTCAATCATTAGGATCTTATAGATGCAAGGGAGACTGCTCAATATTCCCTTCTTCAAGATGTAAAATGTGCATTCTGCAGACAGTTTGCTCTACTGCGGGTCGTATTTGGGGGATTGTGATACTTCTCAGATACAGTGATACTGTCTTTCAAATCTGTCAATATTACCGAACGTCCTCAATAAGCAGTTTTTTTAAGTATTTCAAAAGCCAAAAATCATAGGGATTAAGATGTGTAGAAAGAGATGGATAGGTGATTAGATGGATAGGTGATAGTGGTATGACTAATTAATAATTAAAATGTTGTCCAAGAAACTGTTCAACTAGAGTCCAATGTTTGGACGTGCTTCCCATCAAGGTACATAAATCAAGGCATTGGCGATGTTGCATTAGGGGCAAAACAAAGTTTTCGAGTATGTTTTTGTACCTCCTGGCGTAAATTCTCAATTCGACGAAACTCTCGAGGTGGAATCGTAGCATCTCCTCTGTTTTGATAAAACAAGTTCACTAGCAATGACCTTTTCCCAGCTTCATCCCTTTCATACTTGGGACAGTGGTTGGCAATCGAGGGTTGATGCAATTTTTTTTTGCTTTCAGAGGGAAATACCATTTATAATAAAGGTTTCAGTTTCTTCACTTTTTTTTTCATGCAAGCAATAAAAAAACCGAAAAGAAAAATTCCATGCCACATGTATTTTTTTGTGCGTGATTATTTGTGTCTTTACATAGATTTGAAAGACAGTACCACTTTGTATGTGAGAAGCATCTCAATCGATCAATTATGATCCGCAATGGAGGAAGCTGTCTGCAGAAAGCAGATTTCACATCTTGATGAAGGAGATAATAGTGAGCAGTTTCCCTTGCATCTATAAGTTCCTTGTAAAATATGTTACGATTGTGTATTCTGTGTCTTTTTGGCATATTTTTGAGGCACAGAGTCATCTATCGATGTTTCTGGAACTCATTTTTTTTCACGTAATCCGTCTCCTCATGGCTTGAATAGTACGTTCTACAATTTTGAAATTTTTACACTGAGTAGTTCATAATATAGAAAGCTCAGTGTAGAGCTGTTTAATTTTAACCACTTTGCACATCAAACTATTGAAAAATCAAAAATATAGATACTAACTACTGAATTGTTTCTTTGTTTACTTTGCAGAGGATGCTCAACTGGAAGTTAGGGACCGATTTTGTGTAAATAACCGATTTTGTGTTCTCTTAAGAAGTCACGCACTTCTACCAATTTTTCTGAAATAAGTTCCGCATGACACTGTTAGACCGTGAAATCAACATGGATTATACAAAGGCTTGTTCTACTCACCTCGCAGTACATAATGACACATCCAATGAGCGTGATGCAGAGAAAGATGGGACTGGCCACGTTGATTACTTTGAGTTTCCTGTACCGATAAACGTAGAAAGAGAGCAACAAGGTCAGGAAGATGCAAATCACGGAGATGGTTAGCAAAGATATCCTGGAACAAGCGAAAAGTAATTCATGAGTGTATAACAGACACAGTAAAAATATCAAGATTAATTATCTATTTTGGAACTGAATGAGATGCATGTTTACGAATTCGAATGATGAACAGTAGAAGATGACACTGGAGAACTGGTTTGGTTACTTAAACAATACAAAGTTTTGGATCATCTTTCATCATTCCAACATCCAAAAGGAGATTATTCATTCATTAGATTATTCATTTTAGTTACATTTCTATATAAGGCAACTTATAGATATTGCTCACTATTTTTAACGATCGGGAACAATCATTTGTCCATTTATATATATGTAATAAATATGATGTTGCATTTCTCTTGACTTCTTTTATGTGTATATGTTCTGTAACAATAAATGCAACATAACTTTTTAATTGCTATTTCACAGTACGCAACATTTAATGTCAGTAACTAGCATATAAAAACTTTCTAAACCAAAGTGTAATTTAAAGAATTTTCACCATTAAGTAACTTTTTGGGCTATTAGTTGATTTCTCTTATTTGGCACAATATTAAATTTAGACTGGTCTACTATCTGTAATAATCAGATCTTGTCAATAAAAGCCTATACTGATGTTAGATTTATCTTACATTCATTTATGATTTGTGAGCAGTTTTCCAAATAGAATGGAAGTTGCTACTGCAGCAAAATACGAACTTGCCAGTTCGTACCGCTATGACACATTTATTTTCCGAGAATTGGCTGCGTATGTTATAAATACAACTATATCCAAGTAATTACTTGTTGATTAACTTAATAGTAAGTTCATATTTCATGACAATTATATAATAGTAATTAAAATTTCGACTATTAACGACTACTTACCTTAAAGTGGGTTTTTAGTAAGGGTTATTTTTATGTTCTAACCTCATAATAGCATCAGCAATTTAACACATTAAATCCATTATACATATTAAGTAAAGTTTTAATTTCAGAATCAAAAAAATGTTATTGCCAAAATTATTTTTTGGAAAAATTTGACGTTTTTGGATATGGAGCAAACTTTGCTCTTACAGCCTCCGAATGAAAATTACATGATTCAAACCATGTATGTGTCTATTATCGTTGTTCTGCACAATACTTCGAATGACTCAATAGACAGAAATAAGCCGTAAATATAATGACAACTAATTTCTTTTGAATGATACAATTATTTACAAGTTATAATCCGTAGGAACTGTTATTAAGTTACGGATATTAAAGCAAATGATATACGATATGACTCATATAGCGACCAACGAATACATTACATGAGAACGTGTCTATTAACTTCACGTGACGATTTTATTAAAAGCTATTTTGAAAAAAAATTCGAGCAATAAAGTTATTTTATTCAGAGCATATGTTTTTCATTCACAAAAACAAAATAAACAATTAATAGAAAAAAATTAAAAAGTCAATTCCTATGTAGATCAACATAGCAAAATTTTATTTTAAGTTATTTTTTTATTAAATAATTACAATTAATATAAATAATTTATCAAAATATTATTGATTTTCGTACGAATTGAACTCACATTCTTCCCCTTCAATTGAAAAATATTTAAATCTTCGCATTTTACCGATAGAGTCATTGCCTGTTGATTTCAATTTTCATTAGAAACTGCTAAAACTCTATTTAAAAGTATTATTAAAATTATTTAAATTTAATGAATGAATTCATATTTGAAAAAACTGTAAACATCAAGTGCCATCCATTACAAGTTAAAAAAATGTGTTTGAACTTGAGAGAATGAATATAAAGTATTTTATTAACGATTGAAAATTTTAACAAGATATATATAGAGAGAAAGTGTAATTTAATATTAGGAATTCGGATAAAAGAGTCCGTAGTTACTGGGTTGAAATCTTGTTTAATGGCCTCAAAATAACAATGCTTCGCTATTTAACTTTTAAAATCAAACTTTATAATTATTTGAGTACTGTATAACGACAAGTATATGAACAGGATGTGTCTCCTTCTTACCTGAAAGCCCAGTTGTAGTGAGCTAAACAGGGCGAATCGTCTTCACAGACATCGCATCCAGGTTGACATGGTTTACAGATATACAGCATATCGTATGTTGGGCTGAAAGTACAAATCGGAATTACTGAAATTAAACAAATGCTAAACAAAAGTCAAAGGAATATCTAAGATGGTAATTGGCAGACAAAATCTATTGTTGTACTTTTTAGTTATAAAAGCTATTTCCAGATTCAAAGTTCTTGATAAATTCAGCGCTACTGCAGGCCAAAATTCAAAATTTAATTCACGATTAAAGCCGGGAATAAACGAAGATTCATCGTTTAACGAGATATACAAGTCTTCAATGATATGGAATGAAAAATACCTAAACATATTCAATTTCTAAAGGGAAGAAAGTGAAAGGTTTCAGTCAGAAAATGCTCGTGAGTTAATTGTTATTAATAGGTTGGGAGGTTCAGTTTTTGAAACTTAAAAACTGTTTAGGACTCATTAAATGAATAAAAGAGAGAAAACTGACAGAATATCACATCTGAAGACCCAAACAATTTTATTTCCCTGTTCACAATTATGAAAATAAGCTATGCATTTTTGTTGACGATTAAGCTATAGTTAAAATTTACAAATAATTGGAACTACGATAACCTGGCGGCAAAGGAAGGTCTAACACTGCAAACCTAATACTGAATTTTCTCAAAAATCCAAAGTTTGTGAGGACTAAATGCTCTTTAATTCTAAAGTCGTATTCAATTGTTCAAAATTTCCCAGTAGCATTGAAATTTAAAAAGTAGGAGTACCTATTCATGAGCCACCTAAAAAAACGCTTGAAATCAAGAGATAAATCTGAAAAAAAAACTATAGAATTAAAACTGAACGTTAAAATATCACACCAGTCGAAATTAAAAAATAAGAGCAGATCTTCTAGAAAAAGAAGCCTTTTCTGAGGTAATATTAGGAAGTAATTGCAAAAGCATATACCATAACAAATTAAATCAAAGCATTGCATTAAAATAATCTTCTCTTTTATGCAAGCCAGAGTAAAATACAAATTGGCGCTAAAAATAAAACAGTCATGCTTCCATTTTTTTCATTTCTAAAGTCTCTTTAGAAAAAATAATTATCGTATATGCATGGAATGCTTTGTTCCCATGCCTCGATTGGACAGTACAGAAATGTATTTTATGAAATCCAACAGTTTTAAAGATTAGAATATTTGAAGAACTAAAACATTCAATGATATTCAACACTTCTAATAAGTCTTTTTTCCCAAGGAATGTTAAAATTTTCTTTCTTTATTTATTTCATGTTCCTTCCTCTATTTAAAATTTTCCGCCAAATTCAACATTGTCACATACCTTTTCACAATTGCATCTTGATCAGTCTTCATATATTCAAGAAAAGAAAATTAAATCCTTTTTTAAATAAAATACTTTAGCTATAAGGTTTTCCTTATAGCTTAATACATTATTATCCACTTAATATATTGAACTTTCGCTTTACGTATTGTAAAGGCAGATATTCCGATAATTTTTTTCTGGGAATTTTGCATCATTTTTAAAAACAAAGACTTTATTCAAGTTTTTGTAAGAAAATTAGGTTTTAAATAATTTCGGTACACATGCCTGTTTAGGAATGTTGGGCGCTTCAGCTAAATAAAGATTTCTTGTGCTACATTCCAACATTCTTATTTTCAGAATAAATTAATTTTTTAATTGAAATATTTGATTAAATATCTTTTCATATTAAAAATCAAGAGAAAATATGGCTAAGAACATTGAATGCTTTTAAAATTAATTGATATTTTCTTAGAAATTTTTTCATCAACTTTTTTGATATACATTTATTTTAAAAAAATTACAAACATTTCATAAAAATTAAATATTTTTAATTAAATTTTAAAAATGGATTAAAAACCTTGAATGATTAAATGCATACTCAAAATCATATAATATGAAGAATTCTTTCTAATGGGTTTCTTTAATGCTTTTAAAGAATGGAAATAGCTTGATATTTGAGAAATAAAATTATTCTAATAATATTTCATTTAACTGATAAGTCTTATTTTGATTTGGATTATAAAACTATGAATTTTCTCATTTAAAAATTAACTCTTTAAATTCCATTCCGTTTATAGTAGTAGTTGAATCCACCTACAGATGGCGTTGGCACAAGCGAAAACTTAAATGAAAATTTTGTGGAGGAACTGTTTTCGATAAATTATTATTTTTTATCTTGAGAATAAACTGTTAAAAAAATATTGAAATTTTACAAACAAATTATATTAATGATGCTTCCTATTTTTGATCTGCATTTTGATAAAACTTTTAAAAACAAATTATAGAGAAGTACAGAAATGTCAGATACAACAAGAAGCTTGTTGTATTTTAGTAAAATTTAATAAATTATGTTAATAAATAATTTCTTTCATTGAATAGCATTTTTATTAGTTTAAAATAACTAAAAGAAGCATAAGACACTTGTATGTATATTAAATTAACTTCCTGTATAAAATCGATAGAAATTAATAAAAATTGTTTAAAATTAAAAGTATCCTTCCGAAATTTATGTGTCTAATTCTATGTCCAATCTAAACAAATTTAAGCATCATGACATTTGAAGTGCCGATGTTAATTTTTTTTCACCATTTTAAAAAGAAAATGGAGTATTATGCAACTGGGCGCAGCAGTTTTGGGAAATATTTTTTCCAAAAAAATTGCTCCTTCTTTTCTAGATTCATTATTTATTCAGGACAATTCAAATGATAATCCAAATGATTAATTTTTAATATTTTTAAATTTCCAAATAAGTTAAACGAATTATAAAAAGGCAATTCTTCCAAAGAACAAAATAACCACTTTTTCCCCAGTATTTTCTAATAAAAGGAAAGGAGCAAGATAAAAAGGAAAAAATAAAATTGAGGCCTACGATTTTCGGTACAGAGAGAATAGATTCAATCTTGAATATTATTACTTAATAAAAATAACTCTAAATTCGAAGGTGGAATTAATTTATAGTTGGGCTTAAAAAAACAAATACAGAATGAATAATTTATTTGAAATTATTTAAATTTAAGCCACATATTACCCAAGAAATCGTCCTCCTTCTCTAGAAAAAAATTTAAAACTATTTTATAACTTTGAAGCTTAAATATTTAAATGAAATCACATTTGAAAATTCAAACGGTAGTATATTGCTTTGGAATGAATCCCGAGAAAAAAAGATATATATGAGAAGATATTGAAATTTTGGTCAACCGAGAAGTTTCATTAAAAGCAAACTTCGGATTGAATTTTTATATAAAGAAAATAGAATGCAAAATTAAAGAAATCCATAAATAAAAGTAGATTTCCTATTTTCTAATGAAATTTTCTTACAGTTGTATCGATACGCCTCTATTTTGAATTTATATATATATATATATATATATATATATATATATATATATATATATATACTTACAAAAATGAGCAATATTAATTTGTTATAACAATAAAGATACAAAAAAAATAGTTTAGAGAGACAATCAATTCTTGAAAAAGAACCCCAACCTCCCACCCAATCAGCTGTTTCCAACAAAAATAATTTTCTCTGTAACATTCTCGCTAACTGCTAGAGAGGGTCGGCGACGTGCGTGACGAGCTGAGTTCTCAATCGTTTCGGGGAACCGTTCGTTATTTAAGTAATCACGGAGGTAAAAATAATGTTGGAGAAGCCCCGCCCAGCCCCAGGCCGATAATCGTTTCGGTGGCCGCCCCCACGACAAGACCCTGCACGCTCCCGGGAATTGAATTAGTTCCATTCTCGGCATTTATTCCTGCGGAATTCACACTAGACACACAGTGACAATATTTTCCGCAAAAACAAGGGAGCAGTTCCGCGGAATTGCGTCAAAGTGCAGACACTCTGCGATGGAAGCTTGAGAGACCCCGTGAACAATTGATTTCTAGCAATCTCACCTTCTTTCTCTGATACACAGATTAAATTAGATTAGTACGAAAGCCAGATTAGTAGGAATGGTAAGTTGGCAAGGGCTATTTTGGGATGGATCTCGCTATTTTGAATCATGGGCGATGGATGAGAATAATTTTTCTTTTTGAATTTCTGTAACACTCCTACTATAGAATGTTTATATCCAATTGACTTAATGTGTACCAACCCTGCGGAAGTCATTTTATTGACTCTTTGATCCTTCAAAGGCAAACGGTTTAAATAATTGAATGACCAGACCTCCGCAGCAAAAACACTGGCGGGAAATGTACTTGATTCCTAAGGGCCATCACCGGCCACGGAACAACATTCCCTTAAGAAAATACGTCCAGAGATCGATGGGAGGAACCAGACCCTCATCTTTTCGTATCTAGAGGACGAGATTCAACCACCATACCAAGCCTGCGTAAAGCACAATTCTTCAGTTTTTTTTTTTCATCTACAGCCGAGAGTTTTTTAAATTTCCAAAAATAAATTTGTGTATTTATTAACAAAGAGAAAACTCTCCATGATTTTTTGTTTAAAGACATGAATAATGGCTTTAAACACAATTTTCTTCCCTTTTCGAATACGGAATAAGAAAACTCGCTTTCCACAACACTTGAGCTCGTTTTAATCCCAGGGCATCTTTAGGTACTACACTCACTGTGCAAAAACTCTTGGAATTATTGCTGGATTGGTTTAGTTGAATTTGAATTTTATGGTGCAAGAGCCAGGATTGGCGGAATTCTTGCTAGATAATCACTGATGTGGTTCGCTTTTTTTAAAGGTTTTTCATCTGTGAATTTTTTACCAGTCCATGAACAAATGCTTTTTCATTCTGTACATTTTGAATTAATAAAGTGAGGTATTTGCAAAGGAGGAGCGGTAACGGAGTTCCAGACGTACAGCCTTGATGGATAGGGATAAATTTTGCCAGACTTTTAAGAGAGAAAAATAGAAATATGGCTAGGAAAACTTGATTTTTGGTAAATCTTCTCACAATCTTTTTTAAAAATTGGGATCCGATTTTTATTAGCTTGGTTAGACGACGAGGACGAGATCTGAGCTGGTCACCCCCCTCACCAAAATTGAACATCACCCCAGCTAGAGGACGTTTAACCTTCATGAGTTGACCATCATCTGACCCACTTACACGAGGTTCTTCGGTGTAATCGGGTCTCAAACCTGAATCAAGTTGGTTTTCAATTATCGAGTTCCTACACGTAATTACAAAGATTTGTATATATATATATATATATATATATATATATATATATATATATATATATATATATATATATATATATATATATATATTGATTCCGGAAGATTAGAATTTCTATTTTGAACCAACAATCTCTTTTTAGTAATTCAAGAAGATTAATTAAATTTCTATATTTTTTTCGCATAAAATAAAATGAAATAATTTTTTAACAAATTATTGCAGCATTTTATATTGATTCTATGAATGTCGATATAGTACATCGACATTCACAAGTTCGAATTCACATTGAATTTACAAAATTTTAAAAAAGAACCCAATATAATAAAGAATTTCATTAATTTTCTAAAAACCACTCAAAATAAATTAATTCCAGTAGAAATGGTAATTTCATTAATAATTCACAGCCACCGAAGATGATATTAAGGCGAAGCGCTTTATTACTCTTAGGCCGTTTTTCGCCGAAACTTTACGAGCCTCCATTAGGTCTTCTATTTACAGAGTTTAATTCACCCAGAGTTTCGGCCGTATCTCCGTGCAAAGGGTGTAATGAAAGATTTTACGAGGCATACATTCGAGAGATGACTTACACTCTATGAATTTTAAATCAGCCACCTTCATCTGGAAGTGCGAGATGCTCGTTGCAGCTTCCGGTCGCTACTCCAAACAGCTGCTTGTTAATCGAGGAACTTTAATTTGCCAGCAGATAATGTTGCGAATTTGCTTCGTAGCATGTAGAAGCCTTACTTGAAACGGAGAGCTTTAATTATCTTAAGTCTCAAAGTTCTTATCAATAGTCTTTATTAAGTGAATGAAAACATATAAAAGTGTAATATATATACATATAGTTATCAGAAGGAAAAAATTGGGTATTCTGTATGTCTAGACCCAATTTCATATTTTGGATTCATAAATGCGTAAGTTGTTATATAACATTCATTTGAATGTATATTTTATTCAAATCGTTTTATCATTATAATCAATTCTTTTGTCCCAATCTATCTTCTTCCACACATTTATTTTTTCTTACTTCAGCGAATTTTTTAACACTTGCAATTCTATATCAATATCCAATTAAATGATACCTGTATCCAATGCATAAAAAATAACTGTTTTTCTCAATAATCTTTACATAATAATTGCATTCCATAAACAATTCTATAAGGGAAATTACTAAAAAAATCCGAGAACAGAAACGAACGATTTTCTTAAAGAAGCGTAAAAGCATCAAATTTCTAAAAATGATTTCTGAAGTCTTCTGACCGTCAAACGACTTTCTAGGCGATTTTATTTGCATGAATTAAATAATTTAATTAAAGACGTAGTAGACGTTTAACAGAATATTTTAAAAGGAATTTGCAAAACGAACAAGTAGGAGACTTATTTGTAAATAAATTCGTCCTTAGATATGAAGCATTTCTTGTCAACAAAATCCACATAAATTCATAATTTCGGGGCAGATTATCCATCTTACTTGCATAGGATTCATACCTGAAATATTATCATTCACAATATCTTTTTTATTATGCTACTGCTTTTAGCTTAAAGAGATAGCTTTTAATGGAAATATTGTAGTTGTTTCTGATGGAACTTGTCATAGACAACCTCGCTGACGATTTTCAGCAATTTTAAACCGAGAGAGCGTCTCATGTTGCAGCATGACTTAGCTACTCATGCGTCACAGCCCTTTTTACGGGGCCGACTTCATTCATGCATTTCATTCACTCACCCACAAATAGTAATTTTGACCTGAATCAGAGAACGATCCTCTCTGAACGAGTATTCCAATGATATTGACCCCCTCCACATGGAGAATTTTGTGGTCTCGACAGATTTATACATGCACCAGTCACTATATATGCGGCGGAGTTCGAAATCAGAACCCAAAGGATGCGAATCCAAGGCCCTAAAAACCAGGCTATAACTGTCCTTAAAGGAAATACAAAACACCTTATACAAGAATCTAGATTTAAGATAATTAAAACTCTCTTTTGTAACTCGACAATTATATTTTAGTAACGCTAATTCATGCAAAGTCCTTCGAACCAAATTCGCAGTATTTTCAAAAGACGAGTATCAACTTCCTCGATACTCATTCAAAATGTAGAAATCACCCAATTCATGAAAATTCTGATAGAAAATAATTTTTTATAAAATGGTGTTGATATCATAAATCATTTTTGGTTCACCATTTTTTATAAATTTTAATGATAATGGTTAACTAAAGCTAATTAAGCATTAATTGAAAGTCAACACTAGTGAATTGGATAAACTTTGGTAAAGGAAGCTTTCATATGAATTTTTCAAAGCTTTCTAGACAAAATTCTTATGCACTATCCCATTTTAAACAGAAATTATTGTTTAAGAAACACTGCAACATAAATCTTTCTCATGAAATTAAATTTGCAGCCTAACTACATGAAATTTTAATTTTTTCCCTATAGGTGTAAGGTTAACTAGGAAAAAAATTGTAACTCGAGAAAGAACTTATAACACACCTGTTCAACGCAATTTTGTCTTTATAAGCCGATTCTACGAGTGATCCATTGAAGAGAGGCTTCCCAGTAGCCGAATAATAGCCATCTCGACACAAGCACTTATAAGAGCCACGGCTCCAGCCGAAGCCAGGAGTGAAAACGCACTGCAAGAAAAAAAATAAAACATAGTTTAAATACAACCTTTAAATAAAATAACTACAAGAAAAAATAACGCAATTCAAATACAACCTTTAAATAAAAGTAGTACAAGAAAAAGATGCAAAATAACTGAAATATAATCTTTAAAGAAAAGCCCCAAAAGAAAAAAAATACAACATAGTTCAAATACAGCCTTTAAATAAAAGTATGTAAATTTTATCATTTCTTTATCGATTTAAAGGAAACTTATAATCATGCTGATCCCAGCCCGGACTCAAACTCAGACTCTGAAGCTGAAAAGCGAGGGAAAAGTTCTTTTCCTCAGATAGAAGTTCGGAGAATTCTCTTTTTGTGACTTTCAAATGTAGAAATGCCAATCTTTCTATGCGCTTTAAAATTTTGGATAAGAAAAAATGTACACATAACAATATCTAGTTCATTTTTAGGATTTGGAAATCTTATAACACATCCATGTGGTTACATCCGATATAACACTGGCACATTTTTGAAGTTTTTAAGGTACCTCGATGTAGACTTTCCGTCGAGTTGAATTTGTTTATAACAGATCGTACAAAGCAGTACTAATTCTGATGATGCCTCGGATGGAGCGATGTCATTTACAGAATTTCTGCAACCATTCTGCCTCGAATCAGTTCTTTCATCTATGGTAGGAAACCATAATCATTGTGTCTTAAATTTGGTGAAAAAGGTAGTATTATTAAAAAGAATGTTTTTTAGCAGGGTGTAGGGACGAACGTGCTTTTCCAAAAATAAGGCAGTGGATACATAGTCTGATGGTATACTTAGGTAATTAATTTTTTTTAATACGCTTTTTGATAATTTTTTAAAAATATTTTTGAAAATTCTAATAAAGTATATAATCGTTTGGCAAAGACTTGAATATATGAATCAATGGCATAATTTTTTTGTTTCATTATAAATTAATTTCATTTACTTTTTTAGAGCATTATCCTTCGGATCTGAGATTTAAAATCTTACACTGTTCCTGCTTCGCAATAGCTTCAACTCAGGTTATAAACACATCAGTCTGCAACCATCCATAGGTTAATAGGGCCCTCTCCAAAGACTTCCCACTTTTATTTTTCAGCTTCTGTAGTAAGCCTTTCAATTAAAGCTAATTGTATTAATACTAATTTTAAAGCTTATTGAAAAAATTTTAGTTTAAATAAAAGCCTCCAAAGTACTATTCATTCGTCATTTCTTTCCAATTAAATAGGCAAAGAAGAGTATGAATTTCGAATTTTTATTTAGCTTGTTTATTGTTAAAAATATTAAGTTAAAAATACCCTCTAATTTTTAAACAAAAAATTATGATATCAATGATTAATATAAAATCTTTAATAAGTGATTATATAAAACTTAAAACAATAATTAATGTAAAAGTTTAATAATTTTTTACTAAAGAATATATCGATTGAAAGACCTATTTAATGCGTTCACATATTATAAAGTATTCATCACATCATTCTTCTCGTCTACCTCCGGTTATTTTGAATGGATGTGTCTGAAATGCTATGTATATGTATTTCTAATTATATAGAATTGATGAAAATACGAAAAATTAGTTGAATCAATTGGAAAAAGTTTGAGATTATACAAAAATATGTAGATTTAATGTTTTATAAACATAACTCATAGATAATATTTGCATAAGACTAATTTTGATTTTAATTCAGTTTCGTCGGAAGCACACTTACCTCGATTCAATTCAGTGTTTGGAGAATGAATACTAAAAACACAGAATACGAAATTTCCAAAACATGCTTGAAAATAATATTTTTGAAATATCATATTCTTTAATGTCATTTCAAATTCGAACCATGAATTGAATTAAAAGCATTGTTTTTTATCCTCTAACTATCCCTTTAATCAGCATTATCAGTAAGTATTCCACTAGTAAATATTTACGTTTTGAAATGATTCCTTATTACAATCAGATTTGGTGCTTAAGGTTCAATCTGTTTCTCTGAAAGAGGATTGTAAAAGACTCTTTCCAGGAAACTCCCACCCCATGTATAGGAGCACTAATTTAGATTTCTATTTTAACCTCCCCGAGCTCATTTTGATCAACACGATAGGCTAAACTTCCCCTTTCTGGGCTGTCATGGACTATGGAATTATGGACTTTGCAAAAGGAATGACATCGAACGGAACAAGTGTTAGCACAATCACTGGACAAAACCAGACGCCAGAGAAAAATTCAATATATTTCGTGGAAAGGATTATTGCATTCAGCGAAGAAACATTGTAGAAGCAGGAATACTATTTAGAACAAATATACATCCTGATAGTAAGCATTATTTGCAATCCTTATGTATTTAAAGTAAAAATGTATAAAAAAGCGAACGATTTCTCGCTTAAAAATCCCCGGCGTTCTTCAGATAAATTAAAATTTCTTCTCTCCAATATCTTGTTCTTTCAAATCATTCTCCATAAGATTAAAGGCGACGAAGCTTTTTAAATCCTCTTTGAAAAGAAATCAAGTCGACCATTTTCAGGAAAGAAAGTACTCTTTTTTCTAAAACATGTTAAAATATTTTTCCTCTTCTTTTTTGGCGCAGTAGAACCTTTTTTTTATTGCGTGAAGAAATTTTTTTTTCATGCATAATTATTTTTTAGCTCGTACCATTCAAATCGCCCATTGCACTTGAAATTCTAATAAATAATTTAAATTTTTTTTCAAACAGAATAGTCTTCTATGCCTTTTCAAAATGATGTGAAACTGAAATATCTATGAATATTCCAATAAACTCGTAAGAGATGAAAAAGGACTGAAAATTTTGCAAGCTAAGCATTTTTTTTTCAATCTTCAATAAAAGATAGAAGGTGAATGTAAAGAAATTTACTCATTAAACCCTTAAAATAAATAGGAATATAGTTATTGAAAAATTTGAAAGTAGATCAGCAATATAAATCCTAACAATAACAATCAAAACAATTTTTGTACAAAATAGAAATATTTTCAAAAGTTTAATTTTTTAAAACCTCTTCTATACGAAGTATGCAGAAAGTATTGCAAATGGTAAAAAATGGAGATTTTACAAACCTCCTCCACCTTGAGTTAAAAAAAAAAAAGAAAACGTTTTTGGTTTTATGTCTGTCTGTCCGTCAGCGCCCACCTGCCTAACTGTAACAAAGATAAAGAATGCTTTGAGCTAGACTGATAGACCGACGTGTCAAGAACGTTTTGAACTAGATGGATAGACTGTAGAATCAAGAACGTTTTGAACTAGATGGATAGACTGTAGAATCAAGAATGCTTTGAACTAAACGAATAGACTGTCGTATAAAGATAGCTTTGAGCTAGACGAGTAGACTGTCGTATAAAGAAAGCTTTGACCTAAACGGATAGACTGTAGGGTCAAGAAATCTTTGAGCAGGGCGAATAGGATCTTTACACCAAAGTTGTAGATGCCTATCAAATTCTGAGAAATTTCTATTAAAAGGAAGTCAACTTGCCGGTTGTTCAAATGTGAGTTAAAACTCTAACTACATAACTAAAAATAAAGTGCATAAAATTCGATTCACACTTTTAACATTTTATGTATAGAAACTTGTCTAAGTTTGAGTGAAATTCAAAGAGAGGATGACTGTTTGTCGGTCTGTACTTTTGTGCATTTCCTTTAACCAGATTACAAATATATCAAATTCGTCATTTGATTTTATGTTTACAAGTGCAGTTCTGTGCCAAATATTTGTTTCCGTCGGTTGGAAAAAACACGTCTGAAACTCAATTTGATTTTTTAAATACTATTAATCACATGCCGGGAATTAATTACCAGAATACAATGATTTAAATAAAAATGCTAAATTATCACCGAAGGTTAATATTTTGTAACTACTATACGCTAATGCCATGCAAAGAGTTCTCTGAGATAACACTTTTATTTCAGAATATGCGAGAAATTTTTGAGAAGACAAGAGTGTAAAACAACTATTCTTCTTCTAAAAAACTATTTCCCAGACAAGTGGAGCCAATAAAACGGAATCAAAATGTAATTTAATAATTTGATAACAATATAAGTTCTGGTAGCTGTGTTCTTAAAACATTCAATAGACAATCGATAGGCCACTAGTGTACTGAATTTTAAACGTTTGGCATATCAGGAAATGAAAATTTGATTCTATAATTCCTATTTTAATAAATATGAAACAAACTAGGTTAAAAAAAGTTTTTAATAACGTAGGAATGTTGGAAACTAACTCAAAAACCCTTATTGGAATGGACTGGATTTACGGCGCTATTTATTGCAAGTGAAGAAATTTTAATATTAAAATATTTTATGTAGTCTTTTAAATAAGATATTTTGTTGCGTATTTGTTTAATACTGCGGAGATATGGGACTAGAATGATTCACTATTTTAATTTTTAAATGGATCTTTCTAAAGAATGAAAAATTGATTTATGACTCTATTGGACTGGATTTATGATTATATTTATTGAGGATGAAAAATTCCATGGAAATAACATATATTAAGCTTTTAATTTTATAAAGTATTTATCAAATATTTGTTATGAATACAGAAATTAATAATAAATCGGATGAAACAATTTAACGGAAGTTTTATTTAAAAGAACAAATAAATATTTCTCGAAGCTTATGATAATTTCTTTCGATTCATTTATTATGCATTTGTCATTTTATATTCGTATATAAAAACATTTTTACTTTATTAAATAAAATGTGCTAAAATATTGTCGTCTGTATCTTTTTTTATAGGAAGCTATTTACGAAACTATAGTCTTGTCTGCTAGCTACTTCTAACTTTCTTAGAAATGAATAAATAAAAGTTTATTCTATTGAAATTTAAAGGTTAAAATACGTATTTATTTGGAAAAAGGATTTTATATTCAAATAATTTTCACTCGATGGCAGGTATTTGCTAATGTGAATTTATTCTTTAAACAACGAGACAAATTTATTCTTCCAAAATAATGGCAGAAGGTAAATTTCCGCCTGCGCCGCTATATCGATTTGTCAGCGGCAGACTGGAAGCAATGGCATGAAACCAAGATGTCTTCTCATATTCCATTTTAAAGTCAATTCTTGCGATGTGAAATATACTTGTTTAGCTAACAGCATTTTCTAAACGTTTTAATTATATATAGGACTATAAATGAAAGCGTAGCGACTCGAAATGAAAAATATTAAAACAAACTAAAGAGGTAATATATATTTATATAATATATTTTTGTTATTATTTAATTTTAAGTGTTCATATTATTATTTATTCTTTTATGCAATTATAACGTACAAAAAATATATCCATAAAGTTTCCTTCTAGAATTGGGTTCATTATTTCATTGAATCGGAAAAAGAATCGGAATTGAATCGGAATTGAAAGAAGAATATCTTACAAATACCAAACTTTTCATAGATTTATTCCGAATATTCTTTATAAATATATCGAATTATTGAAAAAGACACTTGTAACAAAATCAGAAAACTAACAAATCTGAATGGCCATGGGGTAATCATATTGACTTACTGGATAACAAAAACATGGAAAGCAATTTGAAGCTAGTCAGAGATTTTTCAAACCGCGATATTTTCAGGTCATTTCCTATTAAAGCACGTTTTAAGCTGAAGTCAGCACTTTGTGATCGGACAAATCTTAACACAAACGTTGGATCAAATATCTGAGTCAAATAATTCGTCAATAACTTATTATCTCTGCTACAAAGTAGTAGCATTTCTGCTGCAAAGAGAATTCTATATTTGCTTCAATTAATCTGGAAGCATTTGGTGGTTAGAGTGATCCGTTCATATTGGCATCGGAGAGTTCGATGTTGAGGCGTGCTGCTTACATTAATTTAGCTTTTTGCGTGTTTTTGTGTTAGTTCAGTAATATTTTGCACCTGTGTTAGGTCTTTTCGTAATAAACATGTCAAATGTTGTCGTTTCTCTCCCTCCCCCTATATATAGGTGAGTTCCTGATTAGCGGCGACAAAAGGATTCGCCCAGTGTAGCTGTACTCTCACAGAAACGAAAGATCTACGGCGAATATTCTGAATTTCCTTTCAGATTCTGGTATAAAAGACCGAGAACCAACTTTCAATGCAAATGCTTGATTCGTTTGTCGACAGATGTCCCACCACAGGACGCTGCGGGTAATCTTGGGTTCAATTTTACAAGTTGTAGTCTTATGAAGTTCTGATTAGAGCTTCGCTGTACTCTGAAGAAATAAATAGTTTAAATTCTTGTTGTTTTCCAATTATAAACAAAATTTCTTTCATCTATAATTCTAGTGTCAAGACCATATTTCATTTATTTAGCTTGCATCACATTTCATTTATTATGCTCACTGTTCAAATAGACAGGCAGTGTGATACAAAACGTATTTGGTTTAAAATTTGACTGTAGTCTGTACATTTAAATGAATATTTTAAGTGCACACCAAATTCTTTCCAAGAAACTAATTTCATTTTTGAGGTACTATTGTTTCAGTATGCACACCGAAGAAACGATGCATTCTGGTTTGGAAGAATTTAATTCAAATACGTAATAAATGTATGATTATATCATATCTGATGCACGCTATCTAATTATCCATCTCACTAATCATGCTAATATTTTGGTATATTAACTGCATGCGAAATTTCATTTGTCAACCTCCATTTTTAATGAGTTTTAATGTTTGCAGGTACACAAAAAGATCAACAGGTTGGCATAATAGTTTGAACTAAGGTTCAAAAGATGAAAATTATTCCAAAGTAAGAATTCCTTAAATGATTATTATACTATTATTACTTTTTGCAAATGAAATAATAAAAATACCTGCTATGTGTGAATAAAATCGATAACTTTAAATAATTATTAGTTTTTTGAATAAAATAGTAGAGCCATCAATGGATTAAATATTTAATTAATATAAAGGACATTTTATTACGGAATTAACTGGCAGTTGAACATATAATTGGATGTATTTATGTGGGGGGGAAATGAAAATTCATATAAATATTTTAGGATTTAGCTGCTTTCACAAAATATTTGAAAATTAATGCCTACATTATAATTAATCTATCCATCAAGTATTCACAGTTGGCTTAATTATGCATCACTAATTATGCACATTTAGTTTAAATCTTTCATATTTAAACTGATATTAATAAGATGATGATTGATTCCATATTGCGTATTTGTTCTCCAATAATATATTTCGCAAGGTATTTTGCAAGTAATTTCTGTCGATATTTCTGTAGTCAGGTTTCAAAATCATCTTTTAGAAGTTTAATTTAGTTAAACTTAAATAAAATTGTTTACTGAAATTATAAAAATATTGATGTATACGGATTTAAATATTAAAAATCAGGTATTTGTTGAAGTTTCTAAGAATAGAGAATAAGAAAATTTCTTGTATGTAATTATGTTGATCATATCTTGCGTTAAATCTCATAAACCACTTGTGTGCGTATTGCCTAGACAGACTGCTGATCAACTCTTTTAAAAAGAGTGCAGAATCATCTAAAAAATAAGCATTTCATTTATGAGGAAAACAAATGCGCGAATTCCGAACTAAAAGCATAGAAGTTTCTTTAATCTTCCTTTTCACTCCCTTTTTTCCCATTTGTTAACTGACCACGGTGGGAAAAAATAAAGCATTCAAAAAATTATAGAAATTTATGTCTTTTTAAAGTACCCTTAAGAACAAATAATTTTTTTTGATATTTATGCCAATTTTATCAAATAGACCAATAAGCAGGAGTAATTTCTACCAAACTTTCTTGTATACTTATCATGGGTCAATCCCCCATCCTCGCCAGGAGCATCTCAGATTTGGGGTTGAGGAACTTCTGGCATGGTATTTGATTCTCGTCTTCTTGATGGATACAAAAGTGGTGAGAGTCAGCTATTCCCTACCGTTGATAGGACTTGCTTCCTACGGGAGAGACTGCATCCTAACCAGTAACGGTCTTTAAACTCAATTTTAGTTTTTGCTAATGCTATCGCACCTTGCTTCAGATTTTCCCGTGGGCTTTTGGGCAGGTAGAAGCTGCTATTTATAGTTAAAATTTGTCATTTTCAGGTACTGCAATAAGCGGGGTCGCTGTGAGCTGGTGGTAAGGTCTCCGCTTCAGAAACGGAGGTTTTTGAGACTCGATTATACCGAAGAGCCGTCGTTTAAGCAAGTCTGGTGCTTACTAACTCCACCGGGGCCAAAAGTCCTCTAGATTATGTGATTTGGAAGTTTGGAGATAAGGTTGTCACATCAGGTGTCGTCCCTGTCATCTGACCGTGGGTCAAAATTGTAAGCTCCGCTCCAATATAACTCTAGCGTTGCTTTAAAACTGATCGTTAATATAACTTAACTAGTCTATTACTTTGTAGACTTGGGAGGGTGATATTAAATCAGTTTTGAAAAACAAAATAAGTTATTCAAGCCAACCATTCATGTAAGAGACGAGTTCTTGGGGTTCTATTGTAAAACTATATCATACATTGCAGAATTTTGCTACACATTTTTAAGAACTTTGATATGGGTCTCGGTAGTGTGGTGGTAAAATCTCGGCTTCGAAGCCGCAGGGTTGCAGGTTCGAGATCCGATACCACCGAAAAACTATCGTGCAATCGGATATCGTGCACGATAGCTCAGTTGGGGTCTAATGTCCTCCCTCTCATGTGGAGTGGAAGTTTGGAGAGGGAGTTGCAGCTCAGGTGTCATCTGACTGCGGTTAAAAATGGAGAGATCTTTCTTAAAATACCCCTACTGTTACTCTAAAATGGGATTTTAATAAAACTAAACTAAATTATTCCTAAAATAAGAGAGACGTAACAGATTTATCGTCAATGAAAAAGGATAAATTTTCGTTATTAACTGGAAGAATATATTTTGCATTTACCCATTTAAAAAAAAGGAAATGTTTTAATTAAAAAAAGAAAATTAATTAATTAAACAAAAGAAATGTAAACAATATTTTAATATGTTAATTGTCTTCGTATTTTTTTTCTAAAATCCTTCTTTTTTTATTACATACATTGAAATTATATCAATCCTTAATAGAAAGATAAATATTTGAACATGCCGTGAACTTTTATTTCATTCATTCAATATCCTGAAAAAGAAACTCGACAGTTTGGTTTTAGAAAGTAAAAAGTTAATTATCCATGAAAAGAATATTGCAGAAAGTTGTCAGAGTTTGGTGGCAAAGTGAACCAAATTTTTATATTAAATATTTTAAGAATTGCAATACATCTGCGTGATCTCAAGAACAGGAATAGTGTCACAACATTTGGATGTTAGTTTTAAATGCTATTAATTAAAACGGAAAAGGGAATTTATTGAATTAAAAAATGTGATGAATGAAGAAACTTATGCAAAGTAGGACAAAGAATTTTAAATAAAAGTACCAAAGATGTCAGAGGGGAATCTCACTGATTTTTCGTCTTGCAATTTTCTGATAAATTGGAAACAAACTTACAGACGGCTTGATCTTAATTCATAACGATTCCTTCAAGAGCTGAAATTATATAAAAACTATCGGTAACTGTTTCTCTTTTTATAAAATTTTACGGCAATTATAGTGGAAGTAGATGCTTCTTCTTTATATTCAAAACTTTTAGACTTTCTATTATAGATTTTTTATACTGAAATAATTCTTTGGTTTTTTAAAAATACTTTATATATTTAAGATAAGCACTTAATGAATACTTAAAAATTAAATTTTTAAAAAGTTTAAATAATTTAATTCTTTGCAATGCGTTAAAAAATAATAATAAAAATTGCACTTATCCTTACTCAGCAGAAATGAGCTCGTCACAATAACAATTTATATTTATGTTCGTAGATTTTCTTTTGTCGAGCGTGTTTCGTCCTTTAAAGAAATTTTAACGTCACAAAACGTCATTACTATCACCGCTATCTTAATTTAACATTAAAGTGAAAAAGATGACATTCTTTTGAGATGCATATTTTATGGCGAGAAAACAATGTTTATTTAAAAGAAGAAATTTCGTAATGCAGTTTTTTAACGTAATGCAGTAACACAGAAAAGAAAATCTATTTCAATGCACTTAAGAAAAAAGTTCCAATGAGTTTCATCCTCAGAATTTTATTACTGTGTGTGTTGTAGTGAATATTTTCTTTTTGTTTTTATTGAAGAAGAATTAGGAAGAAAAGATTAAATCCAACTTTTAAAATCTTTAGCGTTTCTAATAATTTCAAAGTAATGAATTCCTTATAAACGATTTTTTACAGTAAAATATACCAACTGTTATTATTATAAAATATAGTTAAGGAGAGTATATATACAAAATTCTTTCAATGAAAAAAAGATTAAAGTGGAATCTGCTATTCATATTTCAATGTATCATGTCGGAGCATAATTTTTTGAACGGCCAAGCAGCACGCGCTCGTGCAATATATATATATATATATATATATATATATATATATATATATATA
>JAOUZG010026324.1:257396-284433 GCA_026289955.1 Argiope argentata | reverse complement strand
ATAATGAATTTTAACTTTTCTATTACTCAGCGTTGCATGTTTATTTTGAAATACATTGTTTTTCAACCCAATTTCCGTAGAACTTTCTAGATCTCAGGATTAATAGACATATAGCCTAAATCTTTGAATCTAGGATGGCTCTTACAGTGCAATCAAAGTTGCTGAATATTCGGCAGGGTGAGGAAGTAGGAAGCGTATGATAGTTTCCTTGCACTATTGTTGGTGAAATTGAATTTTAAGTTTAGTTCGCTTATATTTGTAGTTCCGCATATATTTTCTAGTTTCGATCAATGTTAATTAATTTGATTAGAATAATTTATTAGAATTTACAAACTTGGAATTTTATGAAAGTAAAAGTAATTAAATGTTGGATAATTTCCTCAGAAATCCAGAAGTTAAAAGAAAAATAATACAAGAAGACACTAATTAAATTAGAAAGACCAAGATTTAAGAATTTTAACTAAAGCATGAAATAATCTTTTACCAAATTAAACTTCCAAGAAAAATCAGTTTCTTCGTGAAAAACAAAGATTCGATTTCTTTAATATACGACCAGTTTCGAAGAATTTAATGTCTACGAAAATCACATTTCATATGCTGAAATATATGAAAACTTCAACTTTAAAAATAAATGAATATTTTACATATAAGCTGACAGTTTTTTTCCAAACAGAAAGTTTATATAAACGTATTGTTAGGTTTCACTAAAAATATTATACATTCAAACATAAAAAATGAGAATGAAACTTAAGCCCGCAAACTCACGTAAAAAACAATACAGAAATTTTTTCTCATTTTATATTTATTAAATAAGGAATTAATTGACGTACAAAAGCCAAGCATTTAAAAAGTATAGTTTTTTTAAAAAAATATTTTCTGAACGATTTTCATCTTAAATTATACACGATTAGTTAAGATAATCTAAAAAACCTAACACTTCATGAATTATATCTGAATCAGTGTTTATTCGAATAAGTTTGAATATAATTCTTAAACGAAATGATCGAGATAAAATAAATAAAATTTATTTATTTTAAAAACAAATTTATTTTTATATCAATTTTGAATATCAAATTAAATTTCCAAGAAAAATCACTTTCTTCATTGACAAAGATTTGATTTCTTTAATATAAGATCAGTTTTGACGAATTCAATATTTTTAGTGTCTACGAAATTTTCATTTTATAAAATGAAATTTATAAAAATTTTAACTTTAAATATGAATACATAAATAAATCTTAAATTTAAAACGATTGTCATTAGAATAGCGAAATAGATTTATGATTGCTCATTGCAAATAATATTTTAGTAATATTTTCAGGATAATTACAATTATCGATTATCTTTACTCTTAAAAAAGTTATAGTTTGTTGATAGCTCAGTTGGATACATACATCAACTCGTCTCCTCACTGAATACTCATTGATTAATTAAAAAAGAAACTCCACTCAGAAAACACACAACCGCTTCCTAAGAATCTCAACTCTTTATTGACAAGAACCCGCTCGCAACCAGAAGTAATTCACTTCAGTTTACAAAAGAATTCTCGCTTCACTTTACTGAACAGAGTTAAATAACTAAAATAGCAAAGCAAATCTTGCTTCAATTGATAAGACATAACTTTTCTTCCTTTGTATGCAGCAAATGATTCCAAAAAGCCAAAAAAGTGAAGTTATCAATAGCATTCAGCAGATGATATCAGTTTTGGTGTAGATGCCATTTCTTACAGTTAGTGATTATTTTCTAATTGGTCACAGTTTTTTTTATTCTCTTACTTTATGATTTGTCAAAAGGTTCAAAAAATTGGACAAAAAGATGACTAGTCACCCAAAGCGATGTAAAAATGTACGGTTTAAACGTATCTTTAGCTATTATGAAGTTACATTTCTACTAATTTGCTATCTAACTAAAGGGAATTTTTCTAAATTTTTGAAGTAAAAGGGTTCTCAGTCATTGGCAAACAAAATGCCAAAGGCAGATAAAAAAGTGATGAGAATTGAATTAAAAGAGCGGATCGTCTTGAAAGAAGATAATCATTTAAGAAAGCATAAATTGATATGGCACAAAACAATGGCATGTCGAGTGTGAGAACCATTCGACTCAGGTTATAGAAATGTGTTCAAAGTGCTAAAAAATTCTACGCCCTCTCATTCATTTTTGAATTTGAAAAGACATGGAAATAATAAAACTGTGCCAACCCCTATATTAATTATACAGCAGAACTATGGGGCAATGTGAACTGGAGTGACGTGATCAAAAATTCACAGTATGGCATCGAAGTCTAAAATATTAGACTTCGAAAAATAGATATACTGGTCTGAATGCATTACACTTATAGAGCACCCAGTTAATGTTATGATATGGGTTTGTATGACAATAAAATCCAAGGACAAGCGCTTTTTATTAATAAGAATATAAATGCCAAAATACATAAAATTCAATATTAATTTCTAAATTGCTCTTTTGTGCCTATATAAAGAATAATTTATAATTTATCAGGATTCGGCTCTATATCATGTTTCAACCATAAGTAAAAACCAATTTTGGAGCAATCGTATATCTATTGGCGCAACTTGAGAATAACCCACACTTATTGAAAATCTACCGAGCACATCAAAGGAACTTGCTAACGTAGAAGCAAGCCAGCATTAAAGGCCAATCAAATGAAGAAATAATTCAATCATGGCGTCACATTAGCACGGTTGAAGAGCTAAAGGTATTGATGTATTTCTTAGCTTGTCACTTAAAGATGATACGAATATCAATTATTGTAAATGTGAGTTTTGTAATTCCATTAATTCTATGTTTTCCTTCAATTATTTTTTTCTGCTATGGAAATAAAAATCTCCTTTATGAAATTGTTTTATTAATTTTTTGCTAAATTATCTTGAAAATGATTTATAACTCTATAGAATTTTAGTTAATAAAATAGCTGTTAGAAATAATCAAAAATTTCTTTTTCCCCAAAATATTTCCACGAGCTTGACCATAACTGTTGAAGTTTAAATGCTGTAAAAATAAAACAGCAATCTATAATCTTTGTTCATATAAACTCAGACTATTATTTATACAATGTAGATCAAATATTATTTTCATTATAAATGCGTGCCCGAAAAAACCTTTTATAGAACAGTGCTTTAAATATTTATTAATAAAATGCCTTACTACAGCTTCCGTTTCTCCATTTTTATTTGAGATTTTTAAATATTTTAACTTTGTTCGCCTTTTAGATATTTAATTATTTTAATCTAAAAATGAAGTATTTTTTAAAGTAATGTAATAAAAAGAAGAAAAGAGCAAACTCTTTAGTTAATTATAAATTCTTTATATTGCTACATATTGTCTTTGTGCATGTGTCAAAAGCATCTATGCAGTAATATTGATGAACTAAAGCTTAACATCGAAGTGAACAATTTGTGTCCACTTTATGGTCAGATAAGAAATTTTGGCATTATATTATGAAATAAAATAAAATAATCATTATCATAAAAATGTTTAAAGTTATTTTTAACATTTTTATTATCATAAAATTGTTTAAAGTTATTGAAAAATCTATTAAACCTCTAAAATATATTAATGAGTTATTCGATCTTCTGGAAACTGTTGAACCAATGTTTAGGAGTGACTAATGAATTATTTTTGCTTATCAATTATTTAATCCTTCAACGGATGATTGCTGTAGTCATTTATTAAAATTACGTTGGTAAATAGAACAATGATCAGCGATATTTAATACATAAATCAAATTATTCTTGAATTTATTACTTGCATGCTAAAAAATTTAATAACTTAAAAAAATGAAATATTTATAATCTCCAATTTTACATAAAGTCATTTTTTATTAATTTTATGAAAAATAGAACGAATTTATAGAGAATTTATACTTGAATATAAAAAAAGTTTCATTTTTTTAAACTATAATTTTTAACATTGTCTCGCAATTATACCTTTTTTATATCTCATATATTTATAGTTCAATAAGAATTATTATAATTGGGTTTTATAAAGATTTGCTAAAATTGGATTTTTTAGTTTTTAAGTCTTTGATTCAAATGCTATTGGACATTTTCTTCATAAACTA
Organism: Argiope argentata; assembly: GCA_026289955.1. Lineage (NCBI taxonomy): Eukaryota > Metazoa > Arthropoda > Arachnida > Araneae > Araneidae > Argiope > Argiope argentata. Next base: position 280,352 of record JAOUZG010026324.1, on the reverse strand, counting down.
TCTAACTAAATTTCATAATTTTTCAAAAAAAGAACGAATAAAAAAATCTACATTTTAAAGTTAATTCCATTTTCTTTTATTATAAATGCAATTTATAATCTATTAATTTTTATACTTTAATTTACTATTTTTTTAAATTCTCGTTACTTTACTAATTATTCATAGGTAAATTTTCAAGAAAATCTTAATGAAGCGCCACTCTTTGTTAAGATATTAGAATATTTTTTTTTGAAAAATTAATTAAATCTCCTTAAAGGATTAAATTGTGGGAAAATTAAAATAAATATAAAGAATGAATAAAATAGATATTAAGTAAGTTAATAATTCTACAGAACTCGTAATGAAATGGGATATCTGTATTATTATTTTTTAAAGTCAAAAAGAAAAAAGATAAATGAAAAATGCCTATAAATACTTTTATATCAGTCGAAATCGAAAGAAAAATGAGTTATGTTGTAAAAACGTTTTCTATAATTTTAAATGGGTCAAATTTAAATAAAAGGATAATTTTTTGAAAAAAAAGTGGTGAAAATTAAATCAAGAAAATATAATTGGTTGCGATTAATTCACGAGAGAATATTAGAGTTTAGGATTCGCCAGCGTTACCTTTTTGGAAAATGAATTTAGGGTTTATAACCGATTTAAAATATTGAATATTTTTAACTATCCCTAATTTTTCTTCAAAATATATCTGATTTGACATCGTTTCAAATTGTTGGACAACTCATTAAGAAAGAATTTTTCTCTCTCCTTGGATTTTTCTCTCTCCTTTACGACAAAATCGAATTTTCAAAATAAATAAATAAAAATAATAAATGTAGATATCTATCTGAAATTTTCTTTTCATGTAATTTGTACTTCAGTGGATTTATTTTGCGCATTTTATTTTGAATTCCATTTAATTATGCTTTCATAAATTTTAAGAAAAAGAATTTTCTAAATTTTTATTAATTTTAAATTTATTCCTGATTTAATTAAATTATTATTATATTTTATAACAAATATTATAGTTTTTTTAATAATATCTCCAACTTTTTAATTTACACATTTCCTCTAAAAAATTGAAAAATAAATACTAAAACTTCTTCTACTAATCTGGTAAGATCGAATAAAAACTAAGAGGTCAATTTTGGGTAAAAAATTCAACAAATTAAATCAATAAAGTTTTTATTGTATATTTTTCCCTAAAAAAAAAGCTATTAGACAGGTAAATTTGCCCAATTGGGGCTCTTCCCAATTCTGCGTTTTGATTTTAAACCAAAATAATCTTTGACATCCATATTAATATATTATTACAGAATACCTATTAAGATATTCTGTAATAGCAAATTCTTAAGATAAATTGCTTCTATTCACTTTAGCAACCATCTCTGATTCAACACAACAGAATTTGACTTCACTTTTTCTAGTTATCATGACAAGGCATTGAATCTTCCAAAACAAACACTAAGATTCAAATCTTAATGGAACTATCACCAAGATTCTCGAATAATCTTAATTTCATCCGTTTTGCTAAATTCTCCACGTTTTTCACCGAGGGCCAGTATTAATGACCTGCAACCATTCAGTATCCGCTGGAGTTATTTATAAAAGTCGATTCCTTATGAAGAGCTAACTTCCCTTGGAAGCCATATTACAAAATCATAAAGATAATAATTTAGTTTCTGTTTGTTGTTTTTTCACGTAAAATAAAAATAAAAATAAATATTTAATCTTATTGTGGCTGTGCACAAGAGTTGCATTTTGATCCTTGCGATCTTTATCAGATTTTTATGAAATCTTTTTTTACATCTTATAAAGTTATGAGAAGAAATGAGTGATTTTTTTATTCTTTATTATTTAGACAAAAGAGTTCTACCTTCGTCCTTCAATGTTTGAAGAAAATAATGTTCTTGTATAATATGCGATATTCTGTACTTTATATGCATCCAACCATATACGAAATCTATTAACAAGGAATATCTTGGAAAGTTTGAAAGTTTTATTTAAAATTATGATATAGTAAATTAAGTCATCTTTCATTAATTTAAAAATTCTAGCAGAATAATTTAAGAGCTATATGGAAATAAAATTATAATTATAATTTGGAATCAATATCTTCCGAGAGGGAATTATAATTTTAAAGATGGATAATTTTGAATCCTATTTTCATTTAATTTAACAAAAAAAGTGAAATAAATTAGATTTTTACCTTTGAAGAAAATTATTTTAATCTCTTATTTAAGGAAATGCACTGAAAGGCGATGCCATTGTTTAAAAAAAATCAATAAAAAACAAACAGATAAAACGGAAAAAGTCTTTTACTTCTTTTGCAGAGATTAATTATTTGTTTGATTAAAATCACTTTATTTTTTTTTTACTTCGGAGTGCGATTTAATAAAAAGATTATACAGTTAAGAAAACAAAGAATGATGATTAGAAACAAAGTTAGAACTTTGAAGATTAATGAAATACACGAAAAAGGCATTCAAAAAGATCATCAAATGAAATAAATTGCGAGAAGGAATTTAATCAATTTACCTAACATCATAGAAATAAAGTTCTCATTGGAACTATTTCGACGTTTAGAAAAAGTTTTGTCGCAATAAAATGAATAACGTCAACAAAACAAAATATATTTCCAACTTGGAAAATTAAAATAAATAAATAAAAGTTTTGAAAGAAGCATTATTTAGTTTTTGTTTGCAATAAAATTTTGTATTTATTTTAGAAATTACAAAGTTTCCCCCCGTTTATACAAACAAGAAAATACTGTAATCAATTTTTGTTAGATACTTTTATACAAAAAAAAATAACAATTTTGGCATTCTGCGTAAACATAAAAGAAACTGTAACATTAATCCATTACAGAAAAAAAAATAACAGAGGCATAATTCTTTACATGAAAACACAAAATATGAATTCAGGACATTGTTGATAATCAGCTCAGAATTTATAATCAAAATAAATGTACAAAAATAATGCTTTTGGCTATCATTGTCCAAATTTACATTTTATTACTATTCTTTTGATATAAAAATATTAGGCTTTATAAAAACAGTTTTTATTAGATCACCATAGAAACGTTTGATGAATAAAAATATCTAAGAGAAAAGTATTTGTCTTAGTATTTTATTTAGAATGATATTTTTCATTAATTTCATAGCTTTAGTTTTATTTTATTTTAATTATACCAACGTCCTGTTTTAAAAGCAACACTAAAGCTATTTGGGGACGGACCTTGCAATTTTCAATTGCGGTCAGATGATTTCATAGCTTTAAGATATATCTTTTATCTAAAACAATCTTTCCAAATTAGCGGCAAAGATTTTTTAATAAGTTGGAAGTTCGTAGATTCGTTATAATTCTAACGAATATCATTTTTATGTGAATAGGATGCAAGGTAAAAATGAGAAATTGTAATTGCCATATAATTTATAATAATGTTAAAAGAAATTATTTTATTTTATCAAGATGGGATTATATATTGAAACAAGGCATCAATTCACACTTTCAGAGTACGTCCGGTTTAGTTTTACAATAACTTCTTTTTTTTGGGAGTTAATGAGAGTGCGAGACCTCATTTCTCAATTAAACATCGTGAGAATGTTTGAATTCTCAATGACGAGTTGTCTTTATTTGAATAGAGCTTAAAACGCACTATCTTTAGGCATCGAAAATAAAATTCCATTACCAAGTCAACTTGGATGTGCAAACAGTCAGAGTTGCAGAGGGATGGTTAAAAGCGAAACGATGAAAAAAATTAGGAAATTCACCTTACCTATCTCCAATTTGACTTTTCTCTTTGAGGTCCCCAATCATTAATTTGGTGTACGAAACCAACCACCTTTTGGCCTCGCACTGGAAATAGGGATGTGTCCATCCTGCCCTGGTACTGCTATTGGTGACTTCGGGATGGTCCATGGCCGAGATGCGCCACTCCACTCGGTCACCTAGAACGAAGTTGTGCAGTTTGGTGAGCAAAGTGGTCTTCTTCTCAACATTGTTCTTTACTGTCACGTAGAAGTCGGGCTGCCGAAGGGTGCCATTGCCCACCCAGAGCAGACGACCCGAAGGGGTGTACTCCTCACATTGCACTGTCTCTTCGATGACCGTCTGAAGCATCTCTGAAAGAAAAAAATAATTTTGTATAATACTCACAGTAAAAAGAAAAGTGAAGATTAGGTATCTTTGTTTGGATTGAAAGTATAACAATTGGTGTTCAAATGAAAAGTTCAATGAAAGTTGAATACGATCAACCTTACGTTGTTACGAAAGGTTGATCGTAATAACGTAGCCATTGCCATATTTGCCTTCGACGCTATGGGAGAACGTAGCGAGACACCTGGGAATGCGATTGGACTCTTCGGCTTAGATCGGTGGATGTACAGGAGAGACTAGAGGCTCTTATAAAGAGCGCCTTCTATTTGACGTGACAGTACATGTGAAGACAGGATGGAGTTCACAATGCAAAATTTGACAAAAGAGGAGCAACAAGGCGTTATCCGATTTCTGACAGCGGAAGTTGTTGTTAAACCGACCGCTATTCATCGTACTGTGGGTGTGGATCTTCTCCATGATAATGCGAGTGCACACACGCGGAACTAACCGCGTTCAAGGAGCAGCTCGACTATTCACTCTGCAGCTCGGACATTTAGCCTTGCGATTTTCACGTGTTTGCTTCTCTGAAAAAACCTCTGAAAGAAAAGCACTTCAACTCAGACAGCGAATTCAAGGACTCTGTGAAGAGCAGGGGTTCGTCAAGACCACGTGAATCCTGGGAAGTTTAGTAGTATAAGCTAGGGCCAAGACTATGTCTTAGCTACTCACGCATCACATTCGTTTCCGCAGCCTCTTTTTTACAAGTGGGAGAGTTTACGCATGTTACTGATAAAACTGATTAAGAACAACCATGCCCGATCCGGGACTCGAAACCAGGATACCTAAGGCACGGGGAGGACGCAGTACCCCTGCGCCACGACGTCTGTAAACAAACTTTCATTGAATAGAAATGAACTAATATAAAGCTAAAAGACGCAGAACGTATAGCAAATATCTTGATTTAATATGTAGAGGCACAAAAATCATCCCTGAAGTAACAAGAATATTTTTTAAAAAATGAGTTTTTGCACCCATGCCATCAAAATACACATTCAGAGCTTTAGATATTTTCGTCGGATTTTACAGAATGTTTTAATATCGCACTTTTTCAGAATTATTCATTCTACTATGTATTAATATATATAACACAGAGTTCAAGTTGATTCAATTTCTACAAAGAAACTATTGAATGCTTAAAGGCATTTTACGATTGAAGACTCGAAGTCTGCGTAATGTAGCTTGATGCCCGAGTCTTTATTTATACCCGACTTTCAGGGATATTTATCCATTCATTCTTTTAAGGCGTACCATCTCTACTAAGATAGATGTCAGAGACTTCCGGTAGCCTTAAATTATGATTCTTGCTAATCAGTGAACGGAAAAAGTAAAAACATGGTCGAACAAAATAATCAGCCTAATCAAAACTAATAACAATTTGTTGTCATTTTACTCTCTCGATTGTCTGAACTCTAATAAAGTAACCAGAATAACAAAATTATGTAAATTAGAATGAATTATGTTATGGTTTGTATAGGTTTTTATTTATTATGAAAAAGGAAAGCTTTGAAAGGATATTTACCAAAAATACTAAAGGATTATGAAACGAAATTTTTTTCAGTTGTAAATGCATGGATTAAACATGAAAATTTTGCCTTCAGTCCAATTACAAACAATGAAAGTTATTTATGTTTTGCAGTGAAATTATTTTTTAAATATATATCGTTCAAAATCATAAATTGGAATTGGAATTTGAGAGAGGAATTAAAATTTTTGAGATTAGATTAGAGATTAATTTACCAAGTTGCAAGGAATTTGAATATTACTTTTAGAAAGTTATTCTTCAGCGAGTATTTTTCTTGAAAGGAATGCGACGCCGCACATCAGTGATGTAGATTCAAACGAAGGCAAAAGAAGAAGGTAGTAAATTTTAGGAGTTCAGAGAGGAGATCATCCGTTTCGGGTGGAGAAAGCGAATCTAAAGGTAAGTTTACACTCTGCAGCTACAATACGGTTAGTAAGAGGACGTCTGAGCAGAAAAGGATTGATTTATGTTTGTCCCAATTTCATAGGATAGAGATAAAAATTTCATTTTTGACTACAAATTGCCGTTTTAACTTCCATGTATTTTCCCCCCCCCCCTCTGCATATTGCATTAAAATGATGGATATTTACACAAAGGGGCATGGTTAAATAAAAAGAAGTCCGCATGCTTAAATTTGGAAAAATATAGAAAAAAAATGGCAAATGGAAAGAAAAAAACCTCATGACCTCGCATCAGAAAGAACAAAGAGCAAAAAATGTCGGAATTAATCTATAAGTGTTACATTTTTTCACGCCAAGCCCCCTCCCTAAATTCTACAAACTTATGTGCAATAAGGGGGGGGGATACTATATAACGGTATGCTGTTTCGTCGGGGCAAGCACTAGTCAGGGACAGAAACGCATTTTTCACATTTTCTACACATGGCCTGCCTGCTGCCCGTCTTATAAATAGTTCCATGTAAACCCACCTTAAAATTAAAGATGATTGTGAAGCAGTTTGAAACAGTTGTAGTTATTAAATACTGAGAACTGCACGAAACCCATGTAACTGAGAAGTTAAAGTGCTTTTTCTACTCGAATTTTGCAGAAAAGAATTAAACTAATAATATGAAATCGCTTTATATATTACATATAGAAAATTTTTAGTTATAAGTTTATTTAATTCTTTATGCCATTTTTAGAGGTGTTAATTATCTACACTTTTACTATAATTAGATTGCCGCTACTGAAAAAAAATGAATATTAAAGGGATTGGAACTTACAAACCAAGTTGTGTAAGTTCCAAGACGTCTTTTCATAATCAACTTCTAATATTTTTTTATATTTCAATTTTATAATTTTTTTCTATTAATATGTAAACAGAATAGGTAATCGAATTTATATATATATATATACTGGTGTGCCAAACTTATGCAACAGCGGGTTTTTCTGCCCTAACTCCACGAGAAATCGTCGGAGAGACATGAAATTCAGAAATGAAAAATAGCATTTTGTACTTCAAGGATGACCAAAACATAGATGTGCAAAAATGAATACAATGCATACAATAATGAAATAAAACTAGAAAAAGGATTTTTTAGCTCATATTATCGTTACACATGATTCATTGTCCAGAAGGAAGAATAACAAGCAGATTTTACTTAGTATGGGATATGTCCTCCCCTTACTGCAATGGTTGCTTCGCGCCGTCTCCTCACACTCAGCACTAGATTTTCCAACAGTTCTTGAGGTAAGAGTGCCCATTCCCTAATAGGCATCTGTTTCAGTCGTTAAGTGTTCCCCGGAGGATATAATAGTGCCCCAAGGCGTCTTACCAAAGCATCCCACGTATGCTCTATGGGATTTAAATCGGGGGAGCGCGCTGGCCAATCCATCCATGTGATATCTTTACTTTCAAGTAGCTACTGAACAGTAGGAGTCCTATGTGGCCGTGCATTATCATCCATAAAAACGTAATTTGTTCCAATGGCACATCGAAATAGACTTACATTGGGAAGGATCACCTCCTTTCAATAGCGGTCTCCGGTTACAGAATCTCCGTCGAGAAAGTGGAACTTAGTTCTCTCGTTCAGCAAAATGCCTCCCCAGACGACAATTCCATTACCACCATAACCATCTCTTTCCGTGACGTTAACGGGATCAAATCGTGTTCCGACCTCTCTTCAAATCAATTGGCATTGAGAATCACTTGTAGCATTAAAATGACTCTCATACGTAAAGAGGATATGACTCCATTGATGAGATGTGGAGTTTCTGTGCTCCTTGCTCCACTCTAAACGGTGCCGCCGATGGCCAACTTTTAAAGGAATACAGCGTTCAGGGCTGCGGGAAAATAGGCCCCTTTTGTAAAGGCGTCTGGACACAGTAAACTGCGACGCTTGTCACCCCTTTGATGCACACTGTTGCTGAACAATAGCACTTGTTGACTGATTTCTGGCCCTTTTCTCCTGCAGGACGAGATATCGGTCAACAACTGCAGTTTTTTCCTGGGGATGCTACCACAAACTTTTCTAACAGCTGTACCTGTGGTTTGGGAGGCTTTCCAAGCGTGCAAAACGACACTTTTGTTGATTCCAAACGCTTCAGCCACATTAGTAAAACTACGCCCCTCCTCCAACTTTCCGTTAATTCTTCCACGCATGGAATTGTCCAGGTGATTTCTTTTAGCCATATTTCACGAAAGAACTGACTATCATTTGTAGCGAATATGTTCAATTGCGTCTCTGTCCTTCCTTTTATTGTAGTCTTGAGCTGTGCGGGCCAAACGCACGCGTTTCGCGTATGCTCACTTCACTTGTGTCGTTTCGTTCCTGATATTTGCATGCACATGGCCTTTCTCCTGAATTGCGTGTTCATTGAACTTATCGCAAGAGCAACTTTTCTGCAGTTTCATGGCTATCTGCTTAAAATTTACAATGTTGCTTAAGTTTTGCACACCAATGTATATTATATATATATATATATATATATATATATATATATATATATATATATATATATATATATATATATATATATATATATATATGCACGCGCGTGTGTGTAAACAAACAGGCTTTTGAAGATAAGATAGGGAACTTACTTTCGTCGTGATGAGATGAGTACCCTTCCAATACTCTGGAGACGAGATCTATTTTCTGAACAAGTGAATCGAACAAGTGGATGGGCAGACTGACCACTACTTCCTGATGAGGGTTGTTGACACATTCAGCACCGCTGAAGCTACTTACAATTTCTATAGTATCCAATAACTTGTCTAACGACATCTCTTCCATATCTTCAGAGGCCTAGAAGCAAAAGAAATAAAGATATCACAAGTAATCAGTTTAACATTAATAACACCAATGTTGTTATTGGAGCAACTTGTATTAAAATTATCGATAATTATTCTTAGTGTACATGATCATTAATGCTACTAAGAATCTAAACTTTCAATAATGATCTTAATAAGTTAAGTGGTTCACAGTATTTGTAATACGTCAGACACATTAAAAAGTTATTAATAAAGTCGAATTATTAATACAGTGAAGTGCCAGAAAAACTGTTACACCAATTTAATATCGTGTAGAGCCTCTACAAGCACGCAGATGAGCCACGACACAGTGTGATATGGATTCAACTATTTTGTGAAGATATTATGTACAAAGGTCACACCATAATTCCTGTAGATCAGTCCATGAAACCAGGGGAGTGCAAGATGGTGGAGGATTCCTAGAGACAACACTTTGTAATGCATCTCAGATATGTTCGATAATGTTCAAGCCAGGAAAATTAGATCTCCAAGTGAAGGAATGAAATTCAAAAGAAGGCTCCTCAAGCCACTTGGTGACTACGGTAGACCTGTAGGGGGTGCATAATCCTGTTATAATTGTCCACGACTGCCGGAATGCACACGGAGAGTGACTGGATGTAGTGGGTTAGAAAGGATGTTAACGTTCCTCTGAACCATCATGGCTGAGTCTAGATGTATCAACAGTCCTATTTCATATGAATTGCACACGCCCCATACTATCAAAGAGCTTCCACAAGCTTGGACCGTTCCTTGTAGGTAGGTGAGATCTAATATCATGAAGAGCCTCCGTTGTCGGATCTCGGATTGTCGGATCCGACAATCACCGGCTGTCGGATCCGAAATCGTTACATATGGAAAACCAATCCAACGCCCTACCAATCAGGCCATCCAGGTGTAATTGTCCTCTATAAATAAGTGATAAAAAATTATATTAGCGTTGAATTTTAAACTCCAATTGAGATAACGCAAAATGCGTGAATTTTTCACACTAGAGATTTTAAGCGTTACTCGAAAAATTATATCCATGGTACACCCTTGAAATAATCTTGCGCGAAAATCCAAATTTCACCACTACTTCGGAAACACTGTGCCTCATCTCTCGTACACTGAAGATATGTCCCCGTTGAAAGTGCCTAAAATCTTGACAACCTGCCATTGTAACAGCAAAAATCGACGGAATGGCCTCCTCAGACATTTTTTGTCTTATGTACGCACTATCGGCTGAATCGCGTAACGCTGATTGGTTGCATACCACCATTAGTAACATACGACCTGCTTTACCAGTTTTTCGGGCTTTTCAGTGTAGATATTATTAATAACTCAACAGAGTTGAATTATCAATAATTTGGAGGCGAGACTTATAATTTTGAATCCTGTCTGAATAATGAGGAGTTTTTCTTTTTAAACTTCAGCACTATACTAAAGGGAGGGCATCTGACCAAGAGGTCCAATTTAATGTGCACTACGCTGGTATACACGATGTATCTTTAATTGAATCAGGTCTCAAACGCAGATTTCTTCGATATAGAGACCTCATAGCTAATCTACCCCATACCCTTCAATAACAAAATATTACGTTTTAAGTTTCCTTTTCTATTAAGAACCAGTATAAATCAACTGCTTTGAACTGAGCCAAGTCCTTTTTTATAGAGCATAATGGACTATAGAGCAAATTTATTTTTTAAGTAGTCTTAGTATAATTTTACATATTACTTCATAATTATTGAAAATTGGGAATCAAAACTTTATGGTAAAAACTATTTGAAATGTTTATATAAAGGTATTCGACTAATTTTTTAAAATGAAGATGCGTACACATTTTTTTATTGTATTAAACAACTAAAAAAGACTTGGAAAGTCATTAAAAAACATTCATTGTCTTTAGTTCTTCAAAGCACTATTTATTTAATAAATAGTTATTAAATTTATTATTAAATTATTAAAACCAGAGCAAGTTAAAACATAAAGGATATATTAAATTTTTATTTCATCTTTGTGTAGTCTCAACGACATAAAATGCAACAACCCCAACAGAAAAATATTTTAATAAATAAAAATTTAATGAGCATTTGAAGTTGCCGTTAATGATTTTTTTTTGTCAAAATTAGTCTATATTTTGACGTAGAGTCTGTAAAGCCTCTTTAATTGAAGCTACCTATAAATACGTGATCTATCATCACTTCCTCATAGGAAGGATACATGAGTAAGAAATTTTATTGGATTGATTTTGGGATATCAACTTTTTCCAATGAAACAATCACCTTGAAATGCTCATTCTTCTGAAAATGCCTTTAGATATCGAAAATTAATTCATCTAAATGCGTTGGAAATTAATGTAGTTCCACGCTTTTTTAACAGAAATGCTAAAAATAAACAAATAGAGGCTGAGTAAGTAGAGAGTAAATATAAACGTATAAAGCCTTATTTTATTTAATTTTATGGTAGAAATAAAATAAATCACTCATTGTCGATTAAAAATATCATTATTTCCGATTTTATTTTTATTTTTTGTGCTTTAATTAAACTATTATATGTATAGTTCTACGTTTCATATATTAAAAACAAAGCCTGTTTAAAAATTTACAAAGTTTAGACTTTATTTTCAGATCATAAAAAAATTCTTCTGGATTAGCTTTCTATTTCAAATTGTTTAGTTTGCTTCAAATTTTCTTGAAGTTGTTTTAGTTTTTATCTTATTGAATTTTTCTTAACTCTCTATACTTAAAAAATGTTATTCTAAAGTCGTGATATTAATCTGAAATAACGGTCGCTTGCCACTCCACCTAATTGGCATCTTGGGGAATTATTTTTCCGGGTATTTTTATCTGAAAAATCTCTGGCAGCACATAATTGGCTACTTTTCTTCAAAATCTTCATTAGGAAAAGTTACGTTAAGTGCTGGAAATAAAGCAGGTGACACATTAAATAGGTCGTGTATAATTAAATATAAACATAAGTTAATTTTTTTTTTAATTTCTGGAATTCAAACTCTTTGAGGAAAACTTGGAAAATGAATCTTTAGGAGTTCTGCATTGAAAACTGTTATTTTATAAAATACTGACTTATATCTTTGTGCGATTGTTCTACCAGTTAGATTTATTATGGAAAATATGATGGAGATAAAAAAAATGTTTCATTTTTTATATTAATGTTATGATTTTGGCTTTTTAATCATGCGTAATTTCATAAAATATTTAAGTGAAGATTGTGACTGGTGGAACGCACAAAAAATGACAAATTAGTTCTGTTTTGGTATTAACTGTGCATCGTCTGACCGTTGAAAAATTTATTTGCATTCATAAAAAATGGATTTAGTTTTCTCAATATTTTCGACGATAATATAAATTATTTGCTTAAAAGAAGTTATAATGTTATCATTAGAGTAAGTCAAATATACATGTAACTGAGATTCTTTCAACACATATTTGTTGGTATTATTAAAGCTATTTATAAACTTGCGCTTTAAAACAAGATAATTTCTTAAATTCGAAGATCAGTTTGTTGGAGAAATCTTTATCAGCATAAAAATACAATATACCTGATTTAAAATTGGAATTATTCCATGCTTTTAATAAAGTGAAATTACTGAAAATGGCTCTTTAAAAGTTTCTTGCATACTCTCTACAAAAGATAATATCTCGTTTTCACCAATTAAAAAATGCAAGGACGTCGAACAATAACGTGAGCTTAAAGAGTGCTTTGATATTTATTTTATAAATTTAACAAATTAGAGTTTTGTTGTTTGTCATAAATTTAAGAATTCCAAGAATGCATTTTGCATGCTTTACACGATAAAACACAAAATTTGGCAAATAAATTCTTTTTTAGATCGAAATCAGATATCAAGTCTCATGTGCCTACTTTTCACATCCAACTTATAATACTTTATACAAATCTGCAGACCATTAGACCGTCATTCCTTTGAAGGTTTGGGTTCAAATTTGATATGGATCAGATTGTTAGATAAAGAAAATGTGATAGGAAATTTACTCATCTAATTCTATACGTTTTGCAGTTATCTTGTTTACATGGAATTAGACAGAAAAGCAAATCATTTGATAAGTTATTTCGATCAAGGATTGCTAGAAACATATAAGAAACGATTATATAAAGAATTTCATCTGTCTAGTTCAAAACATTTTTTTCATTATCTTGTATACAGACATGCAAACGTTATTATAAAAAGGTATTTACCAGCATAGAGAAGACCGAAACATGGAGTTTTGTCAAACTGTCAAGTTAAAATGTTTTGACACTACAAGGAAATAAAATTTAATATACAGGTTTTGACGAAACATTAATCTTCCTACACATATTTACTCTGTGCATGATAGCGTAAAAAAATGTTTTTGTATTTTTTTTTATTTTATAAGAAGCAAAAACCAGATTTTTTTCCATTTCGAATAGAGTTAGGTAACGTATAAATATTGAATACAAAACGACAGAACACTTCGAGTATGTCCGCACATGCGCTCTAAAACACAGATTATAAAGCCTATCATCTTCATATGCGTTAAGTCATACGAAAAGCATGCTTTAATGAGAATGTGATATTTTAAGAATTAATAGCATTAATATTTTCTTTTAAATTTCAATGAAATAAATTCCTTTATTTTTAAAATAAAAATTTCAAATAGAAATGCAATTGTATATATATAGATTCATTCATTAATATTTTCTAACCAGAGATTTATTGGTCTCTTTTAGATATTTCATGAAATCAGAATAGTTAAACCAATTCAATCAAATACAAATCTTAATTATTTAATGATGCAGAAATGTGTAAAACCAAATCAGCAGGTTTATTTTCTCTCAACGTTTTCTTGTGTTTATATAATACACAGCCATTAGGAAAAAAACACAGCACTTTCTCATTTTGTGTTCAGCCTCGCACGCAGCGAAGAATCGAATGTATGTTTTGAATCCATTGATTACAGGATCAAAATCTGATACACGTTTTATATCAAGACAATAAATGAAATCTCATTTATCTAGCTTGTTGTGACTTTTTGTAATTGTGTTCTGAGTATTCATTATATATAAGAACAGACTGCCAATCTTTATGAGGAAATTGTTCCGATTTTGGAAAAAAAATCGATACATCTGCAATCTACAATTTTTATTATAAAAATGTGTAAATATTCATCCATCTAAATCAGTGAATTCTTTAAAAAAACCCTGAACCTCTTAGAAAACACACCTGAATAGGGAATCTAGAAAACCCGAGGAAAATATTCTTTCCTTCTATATTTATAAACTAGAAAAAATTTGAGTTTAAAATATTCAAAACAGCATTAAAAATTATTCTTCAGGAAAATATTTATTTTAAATCCCGTAAAATTAATAAATTATATTTTATAACAATAAATCCCCTTTTCACGTATGCGTGAATGTCATAAAAATATTGTTTGTGGAGTTTGTCATAAAATTCCAAAGAAATATAAAATTGAATTTATGAAACTAAAATATTTCTGAAGAGTCAATTTTGTAAAGATTTAACGAATTTCTTAGGAAGGATCTGATACAAAAACTAGGAAAAAGCTGACATGTATTTTTTCGAGTTACCAGTTTGAAATATTTCAGATGACAAATGACTCTCACACGCGTGCAAAAAAGCAAACGTCCAAATAACATGCGGTGGTATTTGTTAAAAATTTAGATGCTAAAAACGAAATTTTATGAAAGAAAATTTTTAGTTTTCGATTTTTTTATATGAAATTGTTTGATTAGATATATGAAATAAATAAGAATGGTATAAAAGAAGGCAGTATCAAAAGAAAATAATATTTATATTAAGCGATTGAAATAAAGCCTGCTAAGCATATTTCAATGTATCATGTCAAAACATTATTTATTAAACAGCCAAGCATCACATACACGTGCTAGTTAAATTATTTGTATTCATTTTAATTGTTTCGTTGAGTGAGTCACTTTAGTATTCAAAACGATTTTTAAAAAATTCTGTCTCGCATTGATTGTTTAGAAAAATATCACATTTTCTATTTATTTCATTTCATTTAATCACTTGCTCAAAATGAAAATTTTCTGGGTTTTAATTTCCGTTGTCATTAACTTATTTTTTAAATCAGAGCTTTTGTAAATACGATGGAAGCGCATGATTAAACGCTGATTTTTTTGAGAGGCTCGTGCAGAAAATAAATTTTTTATTTTTCACCTACGGAGTTTTGTTGACGCCAAAAACCTCATCTTAAAAACAAAATCATGTTTTGATAGGATATTAATATGTCAGAGAAATAAAATAATTTTGCTCTAATACAACTGAACAGATTGTTTTTGTACTGGCAAAATACTTTTCGGTGTTTCTTTTAAGAAAAAAAAATCGCACGAATTTTTTTAAATTCTCATTTTTTTTAGTTATTCTTCTTCTGCTGCAAGAAGTAAATACTGGAAAATTCTTTATAGTATAACAAAACTATTTTTGAAAAATTAAACCTGAATTCGATGGGGCTCTTTAATCTACTTCCTTTTAAAAACGAATGCATGGGTTTTTGAAAAATTAAATATAAAATGTTGTGTATTCTAAAACCATTTAACTTGCTAACACGAATTTAAAGACAGAAAAGTTTATATATACGTTGACCTCTTGCACCCCGGTAGTGCCTCAGGCTCACCATTCCAGATTGTGCCTCATTTTGACGTTTTATTTATTTATTTTTTAAATTTAATTGTTAAAAACGCCTACGTAATGGTTAAGAGATGTAGATTAATTTTTTATAGAAATTCGACTTAAAAGAATTATGTATATTTATTTTTCAAGGCAATATACAAATCTTTGTATTAGGTGAATAATTTTGCATCTAATTATTTTTCGGAGTGCGAAGGATTAATTACAATTTCTAGAGCTATAAAACAGAATTGTGAGGAAAACTGCAAACGAAAAATGATCAAAATAAGAAAAAAAGAACTCTTTCATTTTCTAACACTTCTTAATACTTTAATTTCTCTACAACTCTTACAAATAGCAGTCATTTTTAGTTAGGCAACGAAAAAAGAAATTTTCAATGGCTCTTCTAACAATTCCTTTGTATCTTAGCAAAGTATTTTTTCTTCTTCTTTAAACAGTTATCTGTTTTCCTTCAGTATTTTCCGACTCAAATAAAATTGTTTAACGGTGATAAATTCCTAGGATTGAGGCTGGAAGCCTTTGAAACAACTCTCAATTACCATCTTTTCCTCTAATGGGCGCCTCATTAAGGAGAAACATTTTAGTGCTACCATAAACAGATGCCGAGAATTCCCCTCACACCCAGGCATAAAGATATTCTGGAAGCTAGCCGAAGTTGGCCAATAAAAGAGTTTTGGTTTGAGAAAGTATCATATTTAATTATAGGAAAACTTAGAAGCATAATTTGCGAAGCAAAGCAATTGATTGAAAAGCATTTATAATAATATAGCCCTAGAAAAATTCCAGTTTTCAAATTTGTTTCATAAATGAAATCTTTATAAGTTATCCTTTCAGATTATTATTATCAACAGATTATCATTATTATTATCATGTCAGAATATGATGTTTTTGGGATGAGGTTTTTGACGTCAACAAAAATCCGCAGGCGAAAAATAAAAATTTTATTATCTGCACGAGCATCGCAAAAAATCAGCTTTTGATAACGTGTCGCCTTCACCTTTAAAGAAGCTTTGATTTAAAAAATTAGTTAATCACTACAGAAAGTAAAACCTAGAAAAATATCATTTTCAGTACTTGATAATATGAAATGAAATAAATAGGAAATGTGATATCTTTCTAAACAATCAATGCCAGACAAAGTGTTTTTTAAATCGTTTTCAATACTAAAGTGACTCATTCAACGAAACAATTAAAATGAATAAAAATATAATTTAACTTGCAAGAGCACGGGGTGCTTGGCCGGTCAAGAAATTATATTCTAGCATGATGCATTGAAATGTGCATAGCAGATTTCATTTTAATTTTTATTTATTACAATCTCATAAAGGAAACGAATTATAATGAACAGAAAACTGTAGTTTTTTAAACAAGTTTCTTGCTGAACTTTTTAAAAGAAAACAAAAAACACTTTTGGAACTATGCAAGCCTGTTTTTGAACATAATTTTAAAAATATAAAATGATTAAAACAATGCAAATTGGAATGTGTTTTTTAAATTCTGAAATGATTGAAAATTACCTAATTTGTGATGAAACATGCTGTCTATCTGCCATTATGGGCGCATATATTACAAAACGAGCTACATGAATGAAATTTGGTATGCTAATAGAAATAAGAATGTGTAATTAATTTTGAACCTAATTCCCCATGGAATTGATTTCCTGTTGATTCATACTAATTTTATATCTAGTAACAAGTACACATACATGTATTTTATATGTTTTTTTTAAAAACAAGTTGTGATTTTAAAGTCAAATTTTCATGAAGACAACTTCAGTCTTAGATAATGTCAAAGAGAAGATGTAAAGAGAAGACTGTATGAAATGCATATTAATTTCTCTTCAGTTTGAAAAGAAATTTAAAATCAACATGCCGTAAAGATATAAAAGGGATTTAAAAGAAAAACTCTTTTATGTTTCAAAATTGCATTTTAGTTCATTTAAGAATGCATTATGCTCCTGTTGCTTAAGAATTTTTCATTCTCTTTCTAACTTTAATATCGATCATTGTGAGCTTTAAGGGTATTCCATAAATCATATTAATTCAAGTCGAGAGTTATCTGCTGAGCTAAACAGATTTTCCGGTTCTATCGAATACTTCGGTGGAGTATTTTAACTACAGAGCTTCTTTAGAATTTTAATAATTAATAAGTTAATTAAGTTAGTTTTAATAGTTAATAAGTTAATTAATAATTAATAAGTATCTTAATTTAGAATAAGTTTACGATAATGTATTGATAAATAGAATAGAAAATTTTAAAACTATTCAGGAAAACCTGACGTTCTCCAACTGAAATATTTAAAATTTAGGATAATACATTTATTTGTCATTGTTTCCGTCCTGTGCACGAAGATTTCTTAATGAACAGAAATATCATTATAAAACTTCATACAGCATGAAGGAAAGTAAGCTATTTTGGCAAAAAAAAGCTTCAGGAAATATTGAAATAAAATAAATTCTATTTCCACTACTTCGGAAATAAATAATCCGTATTTTAAGAAATCCGAGAATGATTCAGTAGTATGATGACAGTATATTTAATTTTTGAATCCATTATGCTATTGTTGGATAAATAACAACAACACAATAATGCGTAAATACTATGTAGGAGCTGGAAAAATATTATCATTTCAAAAGTCAACATATTGTCTGTTGATAAAACCATATTTTGTGACTAGGAAAATATCAATTTTTAAACATATTATTTCTTATCGAAGTCTCTAATCAATATTTCAGAAGTTATTTTAAGTAAGGATTTTACACAATTATGAAATTTCAAGTAGTGTTTCGCTGCTTTTTTCAAGAAAATATAAATTATTTTTTATTACCAATTACATGACATTTTTGTTTTGACTGCGTCATGCGAGGAGTAAGGGATTTTTAAGAGATACCTTATTCCATGGTCCTACCCTCAAAGTAATGCGAGGAAAACTCATCCATTTGAGGCAATTTAATGTCAATTGAGTTTACATATATTATGGAATTTTGGATCGAACGTCGTCCGTCAGTGGACATCGTAGCATTTCGGAACGGAATGCGCATCATCAGAAAGACTTTACCATTGACCTATACGAACATCCCACTCGGACATCGGTCTTCCAATCTTTAAGGAACGATTCCATCGCTGGGCATCATAGATTTTTGGAATTGAAAGTCGGTTTTCGAGTTTCTTTAAAGAAAGATTCCATCAGTATATTCATGAGTGGGAATTGATAATCGATTCTCGTTTTGCAGACTTTTTGAGTAGGAAATAAAATCTACTAACCTTAAGTTCTGAAGAATACCTTCGATACAGTGTTGCTGCTTAGTTGTTGTGGAAAAAGAACAACTGATTTTGATTATGTGCCAATTTATTGATCTTTTCATTGCGAATCTTCGTTCTAAACAATTTTTTCATAGGGAATAAGGAACACGGGGCTTAAATTTTTGAAAACAATAGTGCAGTGTAATGAGTTTAAAGTGATAATCTTTATCTAATACCTTTCGGTAAAGAATGAATTTTCAACTTTCAACTTATTCACTTTAAATGTCCAGAAGTATTATAAAATGCAAGGTAGCGAGAATCGATCTTTGAGTAAAGAAAAAAAAATATTTCCACCCCCTATCCAGCATATTTTGCCAAGTCGAAAACTGGATGGAATCTCCTGGTGTTTTTCCCCCGGGACGGACCCAAAGCACGCTTCAGCGAAAGAAGGGCTTCTCAGGAGGAAGAAAGGGCCGCTATTTGAATATCGAGTGAATGAAAAAATTCCTGCGCCCGAAAATTGGATCTATTCCCCCGGCAACAACACAGAAGTTTGCCAGCCACAGTGAAATCATCCACAAAGAATTCGTTTAAAAAGTTCTAGCGAATGGTAAAGGAAAAGGGAACCACAGTTTTTGTCGCTTTGAAGGACAATTCATAAGCAGTTTAAGGTTTGAATTGAAAAGTTTGCATCTTATGAGAAGACGAAATAGGTTTAAAGATGTGGTTTATTTTTTGCTGTATCACCTAAATCTGTCAAAGCTGTTGAGGTAAAATACGCAGTTTTCTAGTTTGATACGTAGGAAATTTCGTTTTCTTCAGATAAATAATCTTTATGGAGCAGAATTTTCAGTTACAAGGCATGAATATTTTGCAAATAGACCTAATTCGGGACTTTCGCTTCCATTATTTTAAAAAATAGACACTTTGTGTAATATATTTTTCAGGTTTTCTTTTCCAGCGGATACCACACTGCGGTATGAATAGCACTTTTATAGATAAAAACTCCACAGACTAAATGCTATGTCAACTATGAAGAATTATTTATTCTAATTCAACGTATTTGATATAATGGGAAGGCCGGGGCGTATACCGTGCTTGGTGAAAGGAAAGAGACCATGCCTCCCCTCTTCATCTAACAGAACTTAACAATAAGGCCCAACATGCTACTTTATTTTGGCTGGGTTAAAAAAAGATGTGTTAACATTTTTCTGATTCAATTATATATAATATCTCTTTCTTAGCATATAATATATCTTTCTGTAATATCTTCAGGTAAACATTATTAGCCACAGCATTTTTATGAATTTCCATTTAACTGGAACTTAAACAGCTAATATCCGAAAAACTGAAATTATGTAAACAAAGAAATTTTAGTAGAGGTATTTCGAGTAACAAAAGTGATGATTAATAAAATTTCAAGGTCATTTAGTAAAACGATGAAAATGTGAAGGTTTACGGTTTCTATTTCAAGCTTGTCAGAATAATTATATAATAGAAAATGAAATCTATGTTCGCAAATTTCAGGTTATCAAGTGAGAACATTATTATTTTTAAGGCTTAATTTGTTTTAATTAATTTAAGTCATTAACCAGTTTAAACCAGTTAGAAACTTTCATGAGACTTCTACATGAATCATTATCTCTCTCTATATACATACATATAATTTTTTAAATTTTAATTTTTAATTTTTCTTGCTGGCAAACAAAGCTGTAAAGCTCAATCTATTTTGAGATGAAATAGCGGCTATGATGTCATAGTTCTACAACCTTTTAAAAACGCATCTGATTTCAAAGAAGCATACGTAATAATAAAGAAATACTGGTAAAAGCAGGTAAAAGATATATGTAATTGAAAGGTGTTGATGAATACTCCCATTTATGCTTTATGCTCATTGCCTACACAATTTTGAGCTTTAATTATTCGTTGATTTCTATTATTCAAGAAACCCTAACGAAAATAACATCATGTTCTCACATGATGGAAGAAAATAGATTTAGATAGAGAACAATGTGTTAGAAAATAAAGAATTTTAATAGTTAAAAATGCAAAAAAAACCCCTCTTTTCAGTTTCAGTGTTATTTTAACTCTCCAAGTGGCTTGAAAGACAGAGAACTTAATGAGTACAGATGTATTTTTTCCAGTATTGAATATTGTTTCTAAAGAAATGTTATGTTTCATTATCTAAACAATACTTTTCTTCGAAACTGAATTTAAGATAACTATTTATAATGAGAAAACGGCAAGAAAAATGCAGAAACTCTATATGAAGTCAATGTGCTATGGGAATGACAAAGCAGAGATGCAACACAATATATCAGATTCTATTGATAACATTTTACAGAATTTCTTTTTTTTAGCTCAAGAAATGGTTTAAAATATATTTTTAATATCCCCTTTGGCTTAAGATTAATTTTACGTTTCTGCAATAAAATTAATTTTATTTTTATAATAAATAATCAAAGGAAATACAGAAGATGTTCATACATTTTTAGAACTGTTTTGGAGACGTTTATTTTAATATTTTAGTTATTTTAATTGTAAAACTATTTTTAGTGTTTAGTTTGATTTTCTTTTTCGGGGGGGGGGGTGATACAAGTCTGCCCTATGCTTTGCATATTAGTAGGGATTTTTCATCAAACTTCCTCTTCCACCGGGACTCGGAGGTTGACTTCCGTCGTTTATTAATCATAGTTTGCATTTAGAAAGAGAACTATTTAACTATCCAAAGGCACAATAATTTATTGGTGCCACTTCAGGGTTTTTTTTTCACGAATATTTTGAAAAGCCTTTTATATAAATTCAAACTGTCTTCATTTTTTTATGTAATACAGATGTGCTATTTGAAATAAGATTTGTAGCTTTATTTTGATGAAGTTTCACTGTCTGGAAGTCATTGGGATAAAACAATTTAATTTTTCTTTTAAATGTCAAAATAATATATTCATTTCAAGATGATTCTAGAATTTTAAATCTCTCTTGTAGTTAGACGAAAGTTCAAATATTTGGAGAAGTTTCAGTTATTTTCTTGGCTAATATTTCTACTCAGCAGGAACAGAATAGGACAGAATTAATTACCATTTTATTATTTATTTCCCATCTCTTTTACTAAATTGCTTTCATCAAATTTTATTTGATAATTCTCTCAAATGCTGTTTAACAATTAATATAATGATCTTAGTAATGTAATATTATAATGAGGAGTAAAGTTCAATTTTTCGTCGAAAAATGTTAGTTTTTAATTTTCACAAATTGCTTGTTGGAGTTCATTAATGTAAAGTTGTTGCAGTTTCGTAACTCAACTACCTTCTCTTTTGATATAACAGATGCCCCGATTAACGTTAAGGTATATTTCCCATGATGCTCGTGGGACTCATTAGTAGACTGTATTCTAAGAGAGCGTTGTGTATTTTCGTGTTCGTGTTGCCTCGTAAAATGTGGGACTTAGAAAATAATGAAATAACTCCCTGAAAGTTATCTATAATTTTTATCTCCATCTAATGAAATTATAAAGAGTCTCGCCCCTCTACCAAATTAAAAATTATAAGTGACCTCTTAATGTTAGGCAGTTTCCCAAATTTCTTATTTAAAAGTGAAAAAAATGCTGAGTGCCACTCTTTTAAGTTGAGTGCCTCTCATTTATTTTAGGAACAAAATATTTGTAAGGTTTAGTCCTCTTACAAAATTTATATTCTTACCTTCTCATCTAAATAATTAACCTCATCACCATGGATAGGATAATATATCAGAAACAAGTAACATAAAAAGAAATTTTAATAACAATTCCTACTTAGGTAAGCAAAGAAAAACCTTATTTTAGTTACTTTTTGTTAAATAATTACAATCGATGTAAATAATTTATCAAACAAATTGTTAAATTTCTCAAGAATCGAACTGGGATTTTTCTTCATTTGAAAAAATACCGAAATCCTCGCATTTTACCGATTGAGCTACCGCCTGTTAATTTCAATTTTCATTACAAACTGCTAAAGTTCTATTTGAAGTATTAAAAATAAATTTAATTTAATTTAATTTAAGAATTAATATTTGAAAATACTGTATCAACATCAAGTTACACTACAAGTTTTTATTTGAATTTGAGTGTACGAATAAGAAGTGTTTTATCAAGGATTGAAAATTTGAACAAAATTAT
>JAOUZG010026324.1:229600-256996 GCA_026289955.1 Argiope argentata | reverse complement strand
GTAGGAATTGAAAAATGATCTACAGAGTAATTGACTTTTTTAAGTTCTCAACATGCTCACAATTTTTTTTTCCTCTTTAGTTTAAATTCGGTAATTTGAGAAGATCATCAGAAGTGTATTATGAACCACTTCCTATTGAGCTTAAGGAGCCAAAATACCATCCGTCAATTTTGATGTCTGTGTCACAAAACAAATGTCATTTACCTTGCTTGTTCCCTAAAGGATTTTGGAATAATCAAGTTAACATACACAGGCAGAATATAGCAGATGGACATTCAATTTGTAAATGGATACTATTCCAAATTAGTTCTAAATCTGCCAGCAGGGGAGGCCAGATGTAATTGACTCTAGATTATAAATCAAACAATCGTCGCATACATAGCGAATCTCAACGTTCTAGGCCTTCTGATTTCAAGATTGTAATTTTATCCCCTTGTTAACGGGGCATATTCAAAATGCATGATAATCAGAAAAAAAAAGCTTTACATTTTCAAATTTCTACTAAATAATGATGGATGAGTAGTCAACATACTAAGCAGACCTTTATTTCTTGGATCAGTATTAATTTTACAGACCAACACTTTTGTTTTAGGGTTTATGCGTGAGTTTCATATTCGTAATTGTTGGAAATGAAACTACAAGGATTTAACATCTCTCTTGAATCTTTTCTTTTTAGAAAACTCTTTTTAAGACATTAATATTTAAAAGTAAGAAAATGTAATAAATTCTAAGAATTCCATTTAAGAAATGCAACTAATTCTTATTTCACAAGTAATATAAAAAACAATTTTTTAATATCACTTCCTACTCAGGTTAGCAAAAAAATATTTTAGTTATTTTTTATTATATAAATACAATTGTTGTTGTTGCTCTCGTTTTCCGCTTTACAACTGTAGGAGGTGTGTAGTAGCATCTGAGGGCATGGATCCTTGACCACCCGAGGGCAGAAGTGTGAATTCTAGCTCAACGTGACTACGACAGATTTAACGTCCACCCCCCCCCGCCCAAACACACAAGGAGAGTCTTCGGCTGGCGGGTTTGAACTCACCGTCCAAGGGATGCGAACACAACGCCCGACGAACTAGGCTATCCCGGCCTAATAATTACAATTACTATAAATAATTTATCCAAAAATTATGCCAGCATTGAATTTTCAACACCAGTTCAGGTTTTATCGCCAATTGAAGCAACGGAAAATGCGTGAATTTTCTACGTCAGTTGGGGTAACGTAATAGAGATTAGAAATTTTTAATTTTCTTTATTCTGTATTATGATAATTCTAAAGTGTTTCAAAATGAATTCGGAAAATCAATTAATGATAATGTTTAATTTTAAATGCATCAAACATTAAGAAAATAAATAGAATCCTGTGAGATAATCGGCCAAAAACAAGCCTAACCTCATTGGCGTGGGAAAAAACAAACGGAATTCGTTACTTATTTGGTGGCGGGGAAATGAAGAATTTTGGCGAGAAAGTTAATTATTAATTAACTAATAAAAATTAATGAATTAAGATTTAAAAAAAAGTATTAACATAGAGTGTCATAAACTACAAGTGATTGTTGAAACACTTGCAGACAAATTGAGCTTGAGTGGCTGAAGGAAAAGTATTTTATTAACGATTGAAAAATTGAGTTAGTTATATAAATATATATAGGGAAAGTGTCAGCTAATTGTAGAAATGGAAAAATATTCAGGAAATGAAAAAAAGAGGTGGGGGGCTCGAGCACCAAATCAAAAACATCGTAGGAAGATATTTTAGGTTTGTTACGACTAGCTCGACTGCTACGCTATGTGAGTGGCTATCCTTACATGATTAAACTGACAACTATAAAAATATTTTCAAAACGCTAAGTTTATTTTATCATCTGACATTTTATAATATTATTTCATTGTTATCTGAATCACGCTTACAAATATATGAAATTAAAAAAAGGTACATACTTCGATTACATTTGAATAAAAAATTATGTGGTCAAAAAATTAATATTTCTTGACGGCAAATTTATTTGCGCATTAAATTAAAGTTTAAAATGAGAAAACCGATTTTTCATTGGCGAATTCTACGGAGCTTCAGAAATACAAAGTAAGTCTATTGCTTTAAATTTTGCTTAGAACGTATTCAAAAAGTGTCAATAATAAAGAAAACAGTATAACTGAAAAATTAAATTCTAATTAATTCTGAAAATTTTTAATTTATGAAACAACGATTTTTAACATAACATCCAATAAAGTACCGAAAGAAAAATTAAAATGATGACTATCAAATCAGAAATAGATTCAACTAAAATAAAAAAAAAACACTTCCTCATGAACCCTTGTTATGCCAGAAGTGACCATGTATCGAATTTTGTAGTTATAGGTCTCAGTCAAATGTTTGAAGCTATTTTTGCAACATATTACTTTCCTATAGTAGGCGAACCTAAAATCATTAAAGAGCTAAAAGTTCAAACAAATTTTGAATTAAAAAAAGATTTATTCAATCAATTAAATAACATTAAAAATATTGATACTTTATAATAAAGCTGAATTTACGTTTTTAGTTACTTTAAACATATATAAAGGATTATAGTATATAATCAAATTCACTCTTGTTAAGTAAAAAAATAAGAATTATCTTTATATAATTTGAATAATAATTGTTCTAGTTAACTATTATGATTTTATATTCATTTTAATTATTAAAATTCAATTCATTTTAATTGTTACAATTTATATTTAATTGTGCAGTAATAATTATTAATTATAGTACAAAATGAATCACAATTAATTTTACATGGTGTAACATAGATTAGATAATACAAACTATTATTCCGGAAAAAATAGATTATCTTAGCTAAAATATGCTTTGAAAACCATTGAAAGAAGGATCTCGCGACACAGTGAAGTTAATTTCGAAGAAATTCCTAACGGATTTCAAACAAGGTCTGCGATTAGGAGTCTTTTATTTATTCTACTCAAACAGAATCCATATTTGGCAGCGATGTTTGACAAGGCGAGCACGGCACCGATTATTTTTACTTTTCCTTCCCGAAGTGAATGCTATGAAAGAGTTGAAATCTTCAAATATTTCACATGAGAAAGAGGAAATTGATTTCTGTGTTTCTTTTTACAGTGAAGCGCGATTGAAATGTTTTGTCTCTTGATTATACATATTTGCTCCGAAAGCAGATAATTTCAAGATAAAATAATATATTGTTTATATGAAGATAATTTTGCTGATTGAATTACTGAAAATAATAATTAAAGATACTTAAAAGTGAAATTATTTTATTTTTTGATATTGAATTTTTAGCTTGATGATGTTTTAGAAATTGTCTTACTTTCGCTAAATAGTTTGAAATAAAAAGCAAAAAGCATAAAATGCAACTTCATTTAAGTGTTAGAATTAAAATGTAGTTATTTCTTGAACAGTAGTTAATTAAGAATTTTTCAGAAAGTTAAATTAAAATTTCATTAATTAAAAATTAAGCAAAAGCTTAACGTATTTTAGGAACACGCTGTTATTGTTCAACATCATACTTACATCGTATTAAAATTTAAAAAAAAAACGCAATGGTGCTATAAATTTCACTTTCGTTTCAATTTTAATAAAATACTCAAAATTAATTTTAAATGCAGTTTGTAAAAATTCTTTTGTTACTTTAATGAAACTTAAATTCATTTGGTTGTTTCATTAATTCTCTATTGAGTGCAATTTTGCCCATATTTGAGTTATGTGTCCCAAGAGGGATTGTCAGCATGTTATTGCGGATGAGAAGCTTCCAACATGAAGGTTGATTCTCGGCACCCTTTTGGATACATAAAAGAGGTCCAGTCTTTCTTTTTTAATCAATGACTGGACGTACTTCCTTAAGGGAAGGTTGTATCGTAGCTGATGACGGTCCTCAGGACTCAACAGCAGTCTCCTCCTGTACTGTTGTAACGGCGGTCTTTTCAATTAGATTTTTCCATGTGCCATCCGGTGGGTTAGAGTAGTTAGTCTGTGGTTGTGGCATATTTAAGTTATGTCTAAAGAAATTGCTTTCTTCAGATAGTAATAGAAAATTAAATTTTTATTTTCTTTTTCCATTCTCTTATAGCACGCATTATGTAGAAGCGGAATCCCTGTATATCCTTATGAATATCTACTGTAAGATTTTCATAGGTATTTTTGATACACGTCAGTCACGTGTAAGGGAATCGTAAGGATCTTTTAAAGTAATGTGCTTCGATGGACATTATTTTATTCCTTCACTCAGAATGTTAGAACTTGTCGGTTTTTGCAATTTTACAAAACTTCTGTTGAATTAGTTGAATAGAAAAAGTGAAATGGAATCGGGAAATAATATTATATATATATATATATATATATATATATTCTCGAAATAATACATAAAAATATGGTATACATAAAAATATGGTGAAATTTTAATAATTCCAATAGATGTTAGAAATGCCTACAAGCGTTTTAATATAAATAATATGTACATTAGGAAAAAAATTTATTTTTAAAAAATTCCAAAATTTTCTGTAGTGTTTTTTTGTTTGAGCTTTTAAGCAAATTATACATAACTACAAAATATGAGCCAATGAAATGTTGAAGCTGCCAGTCAATTCTTTAACTACTGTTAAATATCAAACAAAGTTATTGTTATTATCGCCATGTCAGATGACAGTTCGCCAAATGTGGCAACCATTCTTCTTCTAAATTCTGATTTTTGTTTTTGTATTCATTCTTGTTTGTGTCTCGTTTGGTTGTGGGCATTCTATGGTGAGCTTCTTGTAATGGAAAGTATGGAACTGGTAATTAAAGATTTTGGAATAGAAATTTGTTTAATCATTCTGGAAACAAACCAGCACTTGTCGAAAGTTTATTGAAAAAGTAATATATACAGTCCACTTAGTATTCTACATTTTGGTCCGTCGAGCCGGAGTTTTTGAATGGTTTCGTTTCGTTCGCTTGGATTAGTTTGTGGAAAATTTGACTGAATAAGATTCATTTATGAATATGGAAAAACTAAATATTAAAAACGGGAGCGTCAAAGCTCAATTAACTCGCTCCGAAAATTGGTTATTGGACAAAATGGGAAGAATTTAATGATGAAATCGAATTACAAACAAAATTAATGAACAATGAAGCTGAAATGGATAAAGTCGAAGATGAACTATTGGATATCGACTTCAGAATTGAAACATTAGAGGTAAGAATTAAACACCTCACTAAAAACTGTAAAATAGATAGTGATATAAATGATACTAAAGATAAACAAGCTTCTATGTCAAATTGTATAAATTATCGAATACCTGAAGTGCCTATTCCTACATTCTCAGGCAATTATTTAGAATTTGCAACATTTTAAAGTCAATTTAATAGTGTTATTGGATGCAACAATAATTTGTCAGATACTGAAAAATTACATTCTCTTCGTGCTTCGCTTAAAAATGAAGCAAAACTTTTGGAAACAGAAGATGATGCTTTTATGTCTTTATTCCAAGAAAACAAACGAATTATTGTTGATAACCATATTCGATCAATTCCAGAAATTGAAAAACTATTACATGAATCGCCAAAAGAACTAAGAAAAATTGTTGATAACGTAAATAGAAATTTAAGAGCTTTAAAAAATTTAAAGTTTGAAAGAAACAATTTGTCCGATATCCTTATTTTAAATATTGTTTTGAGAAAATTGGATCGAAATAGTGAAAAACAGCTCGAACTTTCCTTGAAAAATACAGAAGTACCTGAATTGGATAATTTATTAACTCTTATGGGAAAAAAGAAGTCAGGTCTTGGAAAACATTCACAGGAATAGTTCACTGAAACCGAAGCAACCCTCGATTCGAAACAAAAGTTTTGTGTTGAATTCTAATGGGAAAAATAAGAAATAAATTTTGTGCAATTTATCGCATCCAATATATTCTTGCGATATGTTTAAAAAACTTTCCCCTAAAGAAAGATATGATGTAGCTAAAAAACGAAATTTATGCATCAATTGTTTAATGACGGGTCATCATTTAAGTAGCTGTTCATCTAAGTATTTATGCAATCAATGTGGAAAAAAGCACAATAGTATGTTGCTAGAGAATCAAATAGTTCTGGTGCCTTCTATAAGCAGAATGTTTCGTCTGACTCAGTTCCGGGGCCAACCGTGACCTCCGAGAGAGGTCACGGGCCAACCCCTAATGTCAATAGACCCCTCGATTCAAGTATTCCTGTCACATGGCCCGGTGGCTGTGAAAGTGTAAACAACGCTCAAGGAAAAGAATTATTGCTTTCCAACACCAGCTGTTTTTTAGCGAAAGGCAAAACTCTCTTGTTAGCTACAGCAAATGTTTATATCGAATCTGCTAGTGGAGAAAGATTGTGTCTGAGAGCAATTTTAGACATCGGATCGGTTTCTAATTATGTAAGCTCGCATTGTGAAAATTTATTGAATTTAAGGAAAGAGAAAACAAACATTGCGGTTTCTGGCATTAATGGAATAGAGATGTCAGTCAAGTCGAAGATAAAGGCTAATGTTTCAAACAATAATTTTAGTTTTTCAAGATCTTTGGAATTTTTAGTTGTTCCAAAAATAAATGATCTCACCCCCGTCGAAATATATAGATGTTTTTCACATTTATTGGCCAGATAATATTAATTTTGCTGATCCATCATTAAATAGGCCTCGGAAAATAGACGTTTTATTGGGTGCAGAGATCTTTTTCGAAATTTTGAAACCTAATAGAATACAGCTTTGGGAACAAAAAATAATATTGCAGGATTCTGAATTTGGATATGTGGTTAGTGGAGCATTTGAAAATCCAATAGCTGAAAATCGTATGTATTGTGGCCTATCAAGAGAAACTGAAAATTTAAATGAAACATTGGAAAATATTAGGAAAATTGAGGTTGTCGATGAAGAAAACGTTGCTCAAGGGAATGAAGAAAGAACATGTGAGGAGCATTTTGTTAAAACTCATACTAGAACGTATAGCGGTCGTTATGTGGTTAAAATGCAAATGAAGGAAGAAAGTAATGCTCAATTAGGAGAATCGAAAAGCGTCGCTCTTCGGAGATTAAATTGGCAATATAAAAGATTAAAAAAAGAACCAATCATGTGGGTATTGTATAAAAATTTCATAGATGACTACCGAAGCTTGGGTCACTTGTCGGAAGTAGATGAATATGAGGAACCTGATATTACTTACTACATTTCTCATCAAGGTGTATACCGCCCACAAAATAGCTCAACTCCGCTTCGTGTTGTCTTTAATATCTCACAAGTAACTCCAACGGGATATTCTTTGAACTCTCTACTACTGAATGGTAGAATTGTTCAAGAAGAACTGTTTTCAATTTTGTGCCGTTTTCGAACCCATCGCTTTGCATTTATAGCGGATGTTAAAAAAATTTATAGACAAATTTTAATTGAGGACTCGCAGCAAGATCTTTTGAGAGTTTTAGGGAGAAATAGTGAGGACGATCCTATCAAAATTTACAAGCTGAAAACCTTGACATATTTCACAAGTTGCGCGACATTTTTAGCAACAAGAACTCTAAAACAATTAGTGATTGATGAAGGTGAAAACTTCCTGTAGCAGCGCCTGTCGTCATGTCAGACTTCTTTATGGATTATTGTTTGTCTGGATCGGACACATTGGATGCTGCAAAAGAATTGCAAACCCAACTGATTCAAATGCTCGATTGTTGTGGGATGGAGTAACACAAATGGTGCTCTAACAACTCTCAAATTTTGAATCATGATTGCAAGAATAGTGATTACCTGTTTGATTCCTCAAATGAAGTAAAAGCTCTATGACTTTTATGGAAACCTCAAGTTGATTGCTTTTCATTCAGAATGACTGTAGATTATTCTGCTAAATTTATAAAAATAACTGTTTTATCAGTTATTGCAAATATTTATGATCCCCTTGGCTTGCTTGGACCTTTAATTACAATGGCAAAGATTGTCCTGCAACCCCTTTGACTTTTAAAAATAGATTGGAAGGAATCACTCACAATAAAGGAATCTCTAGAATGGACCCAATTTCTGGACTCACTTCGCAAGGTCGATGATTTGGACATCAATAGATTTGTTCTGGTGAAAAATTTAAGAGTGGTAGAACTTCACGGGTTCTCAGATGCAAGTGAAAAAGCGTATGGAGCAGTAATATATATAAGATGCATCGCACCTAATGGAAAAATTACAACTTATCTTCTTTGTAGTAAATCCAGAGTTTCCCCATTAAAGACAATTACAATTCCTAAACTTGAACTGAATGCTTCTGTGCTGTTGTCTAAACTTGTAATAAAAGTTGTAAAGTCCTTAAAACTAAATATATCATCTATTCATTTGTGGTCAGACTCTAGCATCGTATTATCCTGGATACAGCAATCACCACATCTACTTAAAGTATTCGTTGCCAATAGAGTAAGTAAAATTCAAGAACTATAAAATGACTTTCAATGGCACCATGTACGTTCCGAAAGAAAATCCTGCCGATCTGGTATCAAGAGGTCTAGAACCTGAGAAGCTTCAATCAGAAGTCCGCTGGTGGTATGGTCCATCCTTTTTGCAACATGAACTAAAATCAACTTTGGACAAGGAATCTATATATATTAACTCAAGTGACTATTTATCTGAACTAAAACTGCAACCGGACACTTCTTCATTAGTGATAACTAATACTTGTAACCTCATTACGAATCTAATTGAAAATTGCTCAAAATATCTTAAACTAATTAGAATTTTTAGTTTTATTCGCAGGTTTCTTTTCAATTGCAGACATCCTAATACGAAAATGATCGATGCATTAACATCTGCTGAAATCAAAGAAGCAGCATTAATAATTGTTGGTTTCATTCAAAAAGGTGAGTTTTTTAAGAAATAAATTCACTTAATAAAGGGCAGTCAGTGTCTCGAAAAAGTAAGTTACAGTTCTTAAATCACTTTCTAGATAAAAATGTTATTCGTGTAGGTGGTAGATTAGAACAATCGAATTTAAATTATGATTCAAAATTCCCCATTGTGTTACCTGCAAAACATAAGTTAACTAATTTAATTGCTCAATATTATCATGTAAAATATTTGCGTGCAGGATCACAAGCTTTATTAAATTTTGTTAGAGAAAAGTTTTGTTCTTTACAAGGTAGAAACTTATCTAGAAAGATTTTCCACAATTGTGTTGTTTCTTTTAAACAAAATCCTATAGCTGCTAACCAAATAATGGGAAGTCTCTCACCAGACCGAGTTGCAGGCCTGGTGCAGTGTTTAACAAAACAGGTAATGATTTTACTGTCCCATTTTTAATTAAATATAGAAACCAACGCAAAGGAATTTATCAAAAAATTTACCTCGCAATATTTGTTTATTTAGCCACAAAGGCTGTGCACTTGGTTGATGATTTAACTTCAGAAGCACTGATAGCTTGTCTGAAAAGGTTTTTTGCTCTTCGTGGAAAAAGTAGTGTTTTGATTAGTGACAACGCTACAAATATGGTCGGTGCTAATTTAGAACTAAAAAAGTTGTATAACTTAGTTTAAAAATCAAAAGATAAAATAATTGATTATTGTTCATCTGAAGATATAATTTGGAAGTTTATTCCACCCAGAGCAACTAATTTTACAGGCATTTGGGTGGCAGGTGTTAAGTCCTTTAAATTCTATTATAAAAGATTAGTAGGAACCCCTAAGTTAACGTATGAAGAATTCTTAACTGTTAGTAAACAAATTGAATCCATCTTAAACTCTAGACCAATTACTCCCTTATCGAACGATCCCAATGATCTTAATGCCCTTACACCTGGAAATTTTTTAATTGGTCGTCCTATAACTGCAATAGCAGAACCTGAAATTAATATACCTTCAAATAGGTTAAGTAGGTGGAAATTGGTGACCAAGTTTGTACAAAGAATTTGGAAAAACTGGCGACGTGATTATTTAAATCACCTCCAACAGAGATACAAATTGAGCTTTCAAAAAAGTAATATTGCTGTAGGCAGCTTGGCTATTTTGAAAGAAGACAACACACCCTTGTGTAAATGGCATTTATGTCGCATTGTAGAAGTAATTCCATGTAAAGACAACAACGTACGTGTAACTATAGTTCGTACTGCTACAGGCACGTACAAAAGGCCAATATCTAAGTTATGTTTGTAGCCAATTGAATAAATTGATTGTACATATTTATAATTACTTGTATAAATAATGCTAATTGTATGTGAACTCGCACTGAATAATAATATGCATAAAATGTTGTTTACTCAATTTTTAAACTGAATTGAATTAAAATGCTATATCTCTTATTTGGTAACTAATTGAATAACATAATTATTCAATGCGGGGGAAAATGTTAAATATCAAACAAAGTTGTTGTTATTATCGCCATGTCAGATGATAGTTCGCCATATGCGGTAACCATTCTTCTTGTAAATTCTTATTTTTGTTTTTGTATTCATTCTTGTTTGTTTCTCGTTTGGTTGTGAGCTTTCCATGGTGAGCGTCTAGTAATGGAAAGTATGGAACTGATAATTAAAGATTTTGGAATAGAAATTTGTTTAATCATTCAGAAAACAAACCAGCACTCGTCGAAAGTTTATTGAAAAAGTGACATATACAGTCCAATTAGTATTCTACAACTACTGAAGAAAGTAAAAGCTATTCAGTAAATAAATTGTAGTTGATCTTGCGCAATATATAGCATATAGTTTTTCTTTTATAATTCCAAAGCAACTTTAAAAAATACAAGATTCTGAAAGAAAACACATTGCTTTTTAGTTTGCTAGAAAGCAATGTCATCTCACGGCAAAATGATTATCAAATTGGATATATATGGATATCTTATTCTCAGTTCGTGTTGCGTTATTCTGTGTTATGCGAGTCACTTCTGCTTGTTTATAAAGCATGTCTTCCGGGATGCAAATAAAACGAAGCTAAAATATCAAAGTGTTTCCTCTCTCTGTGGCCACGACACTGCTTCAAAAAGGATGCTCACATATATTATAACAAGAATAATAAATAGTAATAAAAATATAAAGATAAAACAGACCCTTCTCTCTCTATATAAACTAACAATTTTTTAGAGTTGATAATTAGACAACTAATCATTTTGGTCAATTGCAATAAATCCAATTACTTTATAAAAGTAACTACACTAAGCTATCAAAAGAGAAAGTTCCATTTTGTGATCTTCGGTCTTATTAATTATTTATCTTTATATTTCAAGAACTGTATGTCATACTATGTCATATTATTTTTCTGAATAGTAACCAACAATTTGTAGTAATTCTGTATTCCATCATCAAACTGTTGTTTGCTGAATAACACTACTTGCTTCAAAGTAACTAGCCAAGTTACGAGCCGGCCGTTCATAATAAAGAAGTGTAGTTCTTAAATAACTTTGGGCAGAAACATAGCGTTTTTTGCTGGGTTTGGGGACATTTTTTTATTTTCTTTTTCAAAAGCGTTATATATCCGAAATATAAAATCGTACTTGACTCAACTGTCTAATCTAATTATTTCAGTCAACTGTTTTATCTGTTGCTTATATGAAATCTCTACTGCATAGTTTGGTAAATATTTGATCATTATAGCAGATTCAACATTTGACGGTCTAATCGATACAACAAGAATTTGAAATTCTTGCAGCCACTCCGATAATATCGTGTTGCCTGAAAGTGTCATTTCAAAAAATGAAACTTAAAAAAGATTAAATACTCGATTAAAAATGCCAACAAATCCGTTGTGCTTTGTATTCGTAAAACCACATAAATGAATGACTTACTGTGAATGTTTGAAATTTCCATTGGCCCGCGTGCAGTCGAAATGCCTTACAACGCTGACACGCAATATTGGGAGTACGAAGTTCTAAAGCCCTGTTCCGCCAACCTGGGCCCATCTAGTGGCTGGTGCATTTCCCCCTGTTTCTCCTCTCTTGTTAAGGGTTCTTGAATATTTTATCGGAAATTGGAGGGAACTTCCGAACTCCATCTACAGTGAGGGATGTTCCAACAATTGTTCAGTTGGCAGACTTATGATCAAGTCCGTAAGGTCACAGGTCATCGGAAAAAGGCTTAAATCCTGCCCAAACAGCTGTAAATTCTCAAACGCCCACCATTGTACTTTCCCAAAACATTCAGAAGCGTTAACATAAAGTACTTTGTGCATGTTTGACGTCTATCATGTAAACATGAGTTTATAAATTTTCATTTGAGTGATTCTATTGTTGATGTACATTTTAATCCAGGGAATATCAGTGAAGGATTAACTCATGGAAAGACCTCATCTCATTTTGTAATTCCATAGTTGATCGACTGTATTAAAATCTCTAACGATCGCACATTTTATGAAAAATAAATTTCCAGACTTACTATTTGGTAATCGATCCTAGAACCGGGAGACAAAACATAGACTTTCGGTGGCTTCTGCTTACAATGGAGGCATCCTTCCACAGTCAGGGCGAAGGCGGCTGACCACAACGCCAGGCACATCAGGTAGGGCTTCTTCGTGACGTCATGCAAGGTGACCATCACGTCACTAAGCGAACAAACCAAGAGTACATCGCTACAAAAATGAAAAGGAGCTATTATAAGGATGGTTATTATTAAAAAAATTTAAATATAAAATATTATTTTTTATTTTTATTTTCGGTACTTTTTTGTTTTCGTGAGCTGTAAAAGATTTGCCAAACTCTTGATGATTTGAGGAAAATAATTTAACAGCCACAAAGGGCTCTCGGAATATAATAGCATTTTTTCTTTTCTGAAGGCTTTAAAAAATCGCCAAACTGTTGGCGATTTGGAGAAAATAATTTAACTATTGTCAACACCTTTAGGAATCCGAAATGTGCTTTGTTTTCAATAGAACATAAAAGTTAGGTGAATTACGTTAAAAAAATACTTTTTTACAGTATCAATTCACTTTGTCGAATTGTCCAAAATTAACAATAGATAAAAACATATAGAAATAAATTGAACGAGACCTCATAATATTCTTTTATGCAGTAAATATTTACTAAAGCACTCAAAAAATACAAATTATAATTTGATAGCATGAAAATAAAATAAAAAAATCTTAGATGGAATTTTTTTTAGTATTTTCTTTCATCTTTTAAGATATATAATTGTATCGATATCGAGGCACTCGTCGGCTTTTTCATGCTACCATTTCATGTACCATTCTACAGTAAGAAATATTTCTGCTGAAATGGAATAATGCGTGTTTTTAAATATGATACCGCAAATTGTTTTGCATACTTTCAGGAATTAGAGAATTCTTTTCAAAACATTTCTCTTTGAGAGCATTTAGAAACAACTTTGTTAAAGCAAACCTTAATATTTGCGAGACTTAGAAGAATGTATAAAACCTTATAACAACATGTTTTTTTTAAATATTTTTTGTTTAGTTAATTGTATATAATCTTTTTATTTACTTTCAACAGTTTAAAACCTTTTCATATAAACCTTTTCAAAAGATTATAATAAACCCAATTATTTTGAAATATAGAGAAAGAAAAAAAATCGCTTTAGAACTCTCAATTACATTATTTACTTCAGTCTGTTCATGAAAGAAACGAAGAATTCAGCGAATTTAAACATACCCTGGATAAAGGATATTTTGTAAACAAGTTAATTTTTTTTCTCAAATATAGCTCAGAAAAGGTGCTGAAAGCAAATATTGCGTATAAGAAAAAGTGTAAAGAAATTTTCTTGCAGACTTCCAATAATTTCTTTTAATGGAAATGTGATTTTAGGAATTAAAACAAGAATCGCTCGAAAATTCTGAGAAAAGTTGTTTACTCTAAACGGACAAAGGTTATTCCTAAAATTCTCTAGATACAGAAATTTCTGGAACTTTCTCGGAATCACCATTTTTGGTAACACAGTTCTCTGAATCTTCTATCGATAAATGCTCGTGTCTATCATTAGAATCGATTTCTGTTTGAGCATCGATTCACGGCGAGTCTATTTTTCCGAGTTTCGGGTAATCAGCGAAGAGGAGTTGGTGGCAGAAAAGGGATGGAAATTTTTTCAATTTTATCTGGCTAGAAGACTTAAGGAATAATAAAATAAAAATAAGAGCTACTTGAATTCGTTTGCTGTAGGCGACTAACTCTGGGGTGGAAAAGTTTTTGAAGGGTGTAAGTTTTAAAGTTTCGGAAGTTTTATAGCTTTCAAGAGAACTATTAAAATCTCTGTCATTAGTTATCGGATCTCGTTTCTCGGCTTTTTCCATAACGATTTTCTGAATGGGTTTAATTTTAAAAAAATATCTTATGCTGAAGTTTTATAGTTCAAATTCCCCGGTAAAACAGTTTTTTTTATTTATTATTTTAAATGTTCATGAAATTTTGATCAAAGAAGAAAGGGAGTCCAGAAAGTAATTAAAACCAAAACAAAAAATATAACCCAACAGTTTATGCAATTAAAGAAATTTACAATTAGAGCATAGCCACATTTCTTCCCCAGGGCGGAATTTCGGCACTGAATATAGTTTAGTTTCTTTCTAATTTTTTTTAAGAAAAAGGTTAGTATTTGTTTAACTATAAAATGAATTTATCTTTATTTCAATTGATTACTGGAATTTTTCTAATTTTATGCATATTTTAAATTCTAGTTTAAATATATTAATTTAATTAATCAATTAAATTGATTAATAGATTTTAATTTAATTAATTTGATTACTGGATTAAATTTCAAAAACTTCTTGGTACTAAATATATTTTAGTTTCTTTCTAATTTTTTGAGAAAAAAATATCAACATTTGTTTAACTAAAAAAGGTATTTATTTTTATTTTAATTGGTTGCTGGCATTCTCCAAATTTTATGCATTTTACAAATTTTAAACTGCCACATATTTACTCTTAAACATAATAAGTGTGATAAATAATACGTACCCTGGAAAAAAATTTCATAATTTTCTTAAAAATTTTTTACAAGATATTAACGACTATTAAAAATGCCTATAAATAATAATATATATAAATTTTAAGAAATTTTACAAATTTAAGAATTTTTATGAGTGAGTTCTATTAACCATAAATTCATAAGATATTAAAGCTTAGTTTGTTTCCTACATAATCAGATTTTGCTTTCATATTTAAAACTTAAACAACAGAAATGCTAAAACGTTAAGAATGTACATATAATAAAATTTTCACTTTTTTTTGTGTGTGGATTTGAATGGTGCTTAAAATTCCTGTTGTGTTTACGAACAATTAAGAAAGAGATCTATATTTTTTTAATGAAGTCGTTTAAATATTTTAGTAGTTGCGTTTTAGAAATAACAAATATTTAAAAGCACTCTTTCAAAGAGAATATTCATCGATTTTAAAACAATTCGTCAAATTATTTTGGATACGATTTTCATAGTTTTGAAAACATACAATTTTACTGGCATTTTCATATAATTAAAACGGTAAAAAAAATTGCTATAAAATTAAAATGTAAAAAACTATCTTTGCAAAAGTGCTTCTCTTTATTACTGAAGGCCCTCAATTTTTTTTTATTATTTTCAATGACAATGAAAATGTAACGATAAGAAATTATGAAAGTATCTCCATTTTATAAAATGTGTAAGACGTTACCAAAAACGAACACGAATTGAAGTGAAAGCAATAACAACCGATGAACTACGTTAACCCTCTGGCTGGGTAACTCTTTATAGTCAATATTTAGATACGATGATTGCATTTTAGTTTAAATATTTTTCAAAGAAAATGAACTGATACTATATGTTACTCGATAATAATATAATAATTGAAATCTGTAATAGTAAAAATAAAGAGCCAAAAGTGCGAAAGCGAGGACAATTTAGATACGCATACCGAAGACATCGTAACAGTTAACTTGTTAAATAAATAAAAATTCGAACTCAATTTTAAAAAAACTGTTTCGATGTGCATATTTCTATTCCGAAGTCTGTTTGTGTTAATTTAAGTTATTTGGTTTTAAACGCCTATCCTATATAAAGCCAATAGAAACACATGCACACACATGTTCATTTTTATTGATATGGCAATAAAATTAACATTATAAAATCGGTATTCAAATCATTTTGAAAATCGACATTTTTTTAGAAATATGCAGATAAATAATACTATAATTTGAAAAAAATAAGAATAATTCTATTCAAAAAACGATATTTCTTTAAAAAAATAGCGCATTTAATTATAATAAGTTGAAAAAACACTATATTAATTTTTTTAATTATTGTTAATTATAAAAAAATTATGGATTCTAAACACAAATTCAAATGCTCATAATATGGAGAGAATATTTAATATTTTAGAATCGGGATTTAACTTAAATTGAAATTAAATTTATCACTGTATAAGTACTAATGAAGTTGAAGTCAATGCTGTCTGAAAATAAAACGCTCGAAAAGTAATTTTTCAGAAATAATTGAATAAAATAATGATTTAATTTGAACCCAATTTAGGTATTTAATTACCGATTTTGCAATAACTGCTGATTGCCAAAGGATGACAATTACTTGAAATATACTTTAATCATTTCTTCAGGAAACTCCAATTATTGATTATTGCATTGATTAATTGCTATTCTGACATGGAAATTTGATACTTTGTTAATTAAAATAAATTAATTTGATTTAAGTTTCCAAGAACTATGCTTACAAATTTAGATACTTTGACATTTTAAATACAGGATTGGGGTGCTTTGAGATATTTTTGCAAATGTTGACATGATATATTTTCTCACACTATTTGCTGGCCAGAATTATAAAGCGCTTCCATTCTTTAAAATCTACAAAAGTTTCTTCTGTTTATACTTACGATACTTATTTCTTTCCAATAATAATTAATTAATTAATTAATATTTTCTCATTAAATGGAAGTTTTATCAAAAGTTTATATGGCTCTGAAAATAGAAAACAAACGCAATTTTTCGTTAATTGTAGAACAATTTTATCACCTAAAATTTAAAAAAAATACTAATATCTAAAAAAATGAATTAAACTATTTATATTTCTGTATAACTGCATTAGCACTTCAGTTTTAAACATAAAATCTTTAAAAAAAAATCAATATTTTTGTTAATAATATGATAATTTGGAAGTATTTTGTTTGATGAGCAATGCTCTAGACCAAAATGATACAAGAAAGACTTAGAAAGCGTGACTAGTGGGAATAAAAATCTGTCAACTCAATGTGAAAGCCTGTAGTAGCCTTGAACAATCAAACTACAAAGGGAGAGGAGTGTTTGTGGTTTGAATATTTTTCTCGAATAATTATTAATTAAAGGTATTAAAGGTATGATTAATTAAAGGTATGATCTTAAAAACATATAAAGGGAATATTATCCTAGGGATCTATTTTCTGGATGAACTGAGCAACTAGATGAAAACATTAAACTACGTTTTAAAACTATGTATAAATTGTTTATAATCTGATATTAAAATGAATTACTACAAAATGAGAGCAACGAATAGAAGGAAACGATCATTTCAAACTTTTTGATAAAACCTTTAAATAACGGAAAATGTTAAAATGGGGTTTATGTCCAGTTAAAAGAGGAAGACAAAGAACAACCGAGTCGAAATATTTAACACGGAATGATCCCAATGATTGACATTCATTTAAAATAGGAGGATGGTTAAATTACTACCACAGCGGCAACAAAATTGTGGTAGCTGTTTCAAAAGTATATATTTATGAGTTATTCGAAAATATCCAATACGTAATCGTTTTATAACAACATTGCATCGACTATTTAGAGAGAAAGAGCAGATTTCAGTATAAGGTTTGACGGTGTGTAGTTGGTTTTCGGTCCTAAGATTCCTCTGATTCTGCCAATTTTCGAAAAGCCATCAACGAAAAGAAGAACGTGCATCAGCGATAGGAATCCCTTAAAAATATAAAAAATGGAAACGAAATTAACAAGAGGAGAGGGATTGAGAACAAAGTGAGGCATTGTTTCTGCAATAAGTTATCTAATTCAAAACTGATTATGTGATTTCATAATTATAAGCAATATTAAAAAAGTGAATTCCTACTAAAGTCAACAAAAAATATTTTTATTTTAGTTATTTTTTTATTAAATAATAATAATTTTTGTTATTCTTCCCATATTCAGCTTTACAAAGGAAAGAGAGGTGCTACAGCTTCTGAGGGTATGGAACCCTGAGCACTTGAAGGCAGAAGTCAGACTTCTAGCTCACAGACGTCACAAACCCTTTTTACGGAGCGGACTTCATTAATGCATTTCATTCTTTCTTCCAAAGATGTAATTTAGATCTGGAATCGAGAACGACTTCCTCTGACCCAGCACCCTCACCGGTATTACTCTCGACATGGAGAATCGTGAACGCGACACATTTATCGACCACGACGCATCCAGTCTCCAGCTGGTGGTTTCGAACTCACAGCACAAAGGATTCGAATTTAACTTCCTATCAACCAGACTATCCTGGCCTAATAATTACATTTACTATAAATAATGGATAAAAAAATTACACTAGCATTAAATTTTTAACAACAGTGTTGGATTCACTGCATATTATATATATATATATATATATATATATATATATATATATATATATATATATATATATATATATATATATATATAAGGAGAGTGTGAGCTCGTAGTACGAATTGAAAAAGGTATTAATGTACAAAATTTTTTCATTTGTAATATATCTTTAAAAATTCTTATATTAAGTGAACACACAAGTAAAAAGATACACTATAATATATGAAAATTGTATCCAGAAGTACTGATGAATTTTGAATTATTATGCATTACAATAACAAAAATATTTTAAAGTTCATAAAGAATTGTTTTGCTTTTCAGTATAAATTTGATAACAAATAATTCGAAAATAATTGATATTTTCTGAAGCAAAAATTTTATTTTGAAACATTTTATTAGCAACAAAAGTCACAAACGGTATAAGAATGCTAAAAAGACTATTTTATCACAGCCAATATTATTTATAAGTCTAAAAATTGGAAATAAATTAAAAAGAAATACCTAAATAAAACTAACGAGAGAAAAACTGCAAAAGGCAAGTTACTTGCTGTTACGAAAGGGAATCTATATTTATTGAACGACAGCTATTCGTGAATTAAATATTTCTTATTTTCGAGCAAATGATTTGTAATATAATTTTTTTCCTTAATTGTATAAGCTAATTTAATGGTAATCAAGAGAGAAATACGTGAAAGAAAATAATCAATAGAAAAATTTAATTTTTTAAATAGAATAATTAAATTTGATTTTTTAACACAGGAATAATTCTTTGGTTCTCTTGAGTCAGACTAGATACTACCTTTTTTGTCTGATTAAATTTAAATAAATAATCCTCTATGAGTAAATCGAAAGTTAAATGGATAGTCAAAAATGTTCTGGAATTATGTTTAAAACAATATTAAGCATGTCATTAAATGCTTACTTTAAATTAGAATCTAAAAATCAATAGGTATATTAACGGAAATGGTAAATGTAAAATTTATCATCAATCAATACACAAAGAATTTTTGGAATCGTCTGAAAGAAATGCATCTTTGAAAATATTATGAATTTTTTCCTAAAAACAATTTTACGGAAAATATCTTTTTAAATAATTATTTTATTGATACTCTTTTTTAGTTAACTTGCTAAAAGATTTTTTTTAATTAAGAGATATTTGAACGAATTTCAGGTTATCGAATGTTTCCGTACAAGTTTAAATAGGCTTGTTATGAATTAGAAACCATATCACACTTTAAATTTTCTAATATTTCAAAAATTCCGATCAGTAAATAAATTTCCAAGCCAATGATATGATCATTTGCAACCCACAGTCTTTTTGCGCATCCTAAAGGTTTAAAGACCAAAGTATATTGAAGAGGGTAGAAGATTCATTATAAATATAGTTTAGTAAATAAATATGATTAATTTTTTTTAAAAAAAAATCTGCATTAGAAGTCTTACTTAACAAACACTGCATAAGATTGCTCAATCAATCATACACAATGAAAATATTCATTAATGCATAGTAAAAACTCCGATAATATTCTTAAAAGCTATCGTGGGAATTAAAAGCGAACGAGAGCTTTGAAACTGAAAGAGTCAACTAATTCCTTAAAGTCCATTTTCTCGATAATTAAAGTTCAAATCTCTTTTCCTAAAGTGCGTACTCTCCTGAAAAGATGTTAAGCCGTACAAATAAACAGATTAGCCCAACTTATGCAGCCAAGAGCTTTGACATGTAACGATATAATTCTATTCGACGCATTGTATGTTCTCATTGGGAAGATAGAGGTCAGTTATTGGATTGTAGGTTTACAAATGCTAAAATTTATAGCTTTAAATTACCAAAATATACTGTCCCACAATTTAATTTAAAAAACCACTTTGCAAAAGGCATCCTAAAATTTTTAAATTTCAGCACCATTTTAAAGATTAATAAAAGAATTTGTTCAATTATTTGAAAGGTTGACGGTACTTAAATCTCCCAAGAGAATTTCCTTATAAATAAATAAGT
Source organism: Argiope argentata (assembly GCA_026289955.1). Taxonomy (NCBI): domain Eukaryota; kingdom Metazoa; phylum Arthropoda; class Arachnida; order Araneae; family Araneidae; genus Argiope; species Argiope argentata. The sequence goes on along the minus strand of JAOUZG010026324.1, from coordinate 236,541 downwards.
TGGATTAGTCAGTAAATTCATCCAAATTATTTATCTTAATATCATTATTTTGCTTATCTATAAATTACATAAGAAAAAAAGATAAGTTAATGCCATTTGAAAAGCAAACATGGAAATAGTTTTTTTTATTTCACATTTAAATGTAATCATAAATATGAATTGATTTTAGTTTTATTGATTGAAAACCACTGAATCAAAAAGGAAAAGTCGGGTTTGTTGTTATTAGAAACTAGAAAATATGCCCTCTAACGATATATCACTTTGCTAAAAATATATTGGATATGGTTACCTATTCATTATTAACTATAAAAAGTTGTAATAGCAAATCTCGTACACATTGGCAAGTGCTTAAAAATCAAAAAAAATTATTATTTAAATTATTTATTAATTATTTAATTTTTTATTGTTTTTTTGTAGCCGAGATGCTCATATATATATTGGATTTATAACTAAATACTAAAATTGATTTAAAATAAACAATGATTCACTTACAGAAAAAATTGCATGCCAGATACAAAATAAACATAGTGCTGAGAAAGCATATTGAAATATTATGAATAAGCAGATTTTAATTCATTATCTTTTGCTTCAAAAAATAAAAAATCCCGTGAAGCGAGAATATAATGAATTGCAACATGGAATCGCATCAGAACAAAATTCTGATAGAACCATAATTTTCCCTACTGTTTTTTCAAGCACTTTATCATGTTTATTGAAATAATCACACGTTACTTCTGTGATCTATCAAAATAAAGTACAAGCTTACATTTTTAAAACTGTAAATCTCAGCTCATTAATCTTTGTTTCAATTCAATTTCTTTGATTCAAATAAATGAAACGTGAAGTTTACAATTCTCTAACAAATTATTATTCAGGCACACACATAAAAATACCGTATGCATCAGTCACAAGATGTTAAAACATAGTAACACATTAATGAAAAATTAAACACGAATAGTAACATGGAGTTTAAGAAATGAGGGCAGCACATTTTTAAGAACTATATATTGTATTGCTACTATATGTAATGTGTAAATTGTCTATTGTCAAAACTGTGTATTGATATTTTTTCATTTTCTAGCAACAACATTTGAATTGATTATATAATAGAATGTAATATTGTGAGTATTAGTTCATGAATTTAAATTACGTATCTTTCTGTGTTAAATAATTTTCATTAAAGTCATCTATTGCATATTTATTTTTTGTAAATATTCCTAGGCTCATGTGTCTTCCGCCTATAAACCGGGGTGTAACGCCAATTTTGGTACACACCTAATCATAATTTATTACCCAAAATGAATAAAACTGTCAAATCTATAGCGGCTATTAATTACACCCAATAATTCATTCATTTATTAACAAATTATTATTTTTTGATGATGATGATGTCATGTCCGCTTTTTACTATGGAAAGAGGGGTCCAGTAGCTTCTGAGGGTATGAACACCTGAACACCCGAGGGCAGAAGTCTGGCTTCCAGCTCATATGAGAATGAAACACACACTCACACGCTTGCACAGCCGCTTTTTACAGGGGAGCACATTCACACGTTTCACTGATAGAACATAGAAGAACAACCATACCCTGACCGCGACTCGAACCTGGGACACACAGAACACGAGGAAGACGCTCTACCTCTGTGCCATAAAGCCGGAAATTATTAACTTTTAAAGTTATAAATTAGAAATAATCAGAAAATTTCCGTAGGAGAGTTACATTTGATTGACTTCTGCATGACTGAGATACCAATAACTTTATTTCATGGCAAAAGTATTTTGATTTTTAAGTTTTACTGTGATTTATAATCCAGATTAAGGCTTGTTTATTTCTTCAACTAGTATAGTGGTGAAAAAAAGAGGATCTATGAAATTCGAAATAATAATAATAATAATAATTCCCTTCTCTCAGTTTATTTTCCTCTTCAGCCCCAATAAAATCTACCATCATACATCAAGTAGCAAAAAGTCTCCAGTCCTCTATTGGTTTTTTTTTTGACTCTCTCAGTTCCCCAATGCCGTTGAGATCACTCTTCCTATATGTATCGGTAAAAATAAAAGCAGTATATTTTCTATTCCCATAAGCACTTTTTAGAACAGAAGAAGTGGCCCTTTTCTGGCCACATCGATTCAACACCTTTCAGGAGACTTTTCAAAATGGCAAATAAGTAATAAAAAAATGTGTTTTTATGTATGAAATGCAACCATTGTGCTCCAATTCCGCAGGGAGATAAAATGTCGCGTGTCATTTTATGGAAAATAATGGCAAATTTGCCACTTCAACACGTTTTAAGAAATCTCCAAGGACACGGTTGAAAAAAAGGGCAACAGTTTATCCCCGAAACGTTCCAGATATTTTAAAGAAAGTTTCTGAAATGAAAAATCGGAATGCAATTGAATTTATTTGTGCCAATTTTTATTTCCATCAAACAATGGCCAGTGATGTTAAAAATTCAAAAAAAAAATTAATCTTCAATTATTTTTTCTAAATTTTCGTAATTAAAATAATTGATAAAGTTGCTTTTATTTCCAAAGAATATCCATGTGTACATTTAATAGTAGATTAGGACAAGCACCTTTGTTATCTGCTTTTCTAAACAGAAATCCGTTCTTTCTTTGCAAATTGTTATTGTACGAGTGATTGGAGAAATAATATCAGCTTTTTGTTTATTATCTACATGTTTTTGCACGCCTGCTATGCACCGAGAAGTGAATATGCTATCCTCATACGTTCACTAACCCCCTGGTTTACAAATAAACATAATTTCATAATCCGATGGCGCATTCTATTTAGTACATTTATTGTGATATTAATTCCTATAATAATATTTAAAAAAAAACATTTTTTTTTTCGTTTTGGATTACTTAATACTTTTACTTCATTGCAGCTTTAAAACTAAAAATCCAGCAATTCAAAGCACTAATTAGATACATCATTATATGCGAAGGGGTTAAAAAAATCTATCAAAAACTAAAGTGTGTGTCTGTGTTAATTGTGATAAATAAATTTCTTACATGTTAAAGTAATCTTCAGCATTTGGTGAGCTAACGAACAAATTAAGAGATTAGTGGTTAAAGTAAAAGCAGTTTCTCAATTGACAGTTTGCAGACAACCGAAAAAGTCTGAATCGAAAAAATGGCGCAGAACAGTATATTTATTTCACATATTGAAAATAATTATATACGTAGAACAGAAAAAAACTATTATAAAACTTTTATAAGACAAAATAAATGCTGCATATTAAATCAAACTTTATAGGATTGATTTAGTTTTAAATAATAAAATAATATCAGCCAATTGTTTTTCCTGAAGCTTTTGTTGCAAATAACTCAAATGCTCTATGATTACTGAAAATTATATCATATAAAAAGATATTATTTTGCTCGTAGAAAGTTAAAATAATTGTTAAAAATTATTAAACCTTACCTATGACTTAATCAAAAATATATAATAAAAAAGGTTATTTATTATTTTATTCAAAACCATCCTCTTTGACAGATGTTTAATTCAGTGAAATATAATTAAAATAATTAATAAAACCTATTTAATTCACTCATCTAATATAGACCTGAAAAATCAAACCTCAGTCTCTTCAATAAGCACTATAAGGTAAAGGACTAATATAATTTTTCTTGTACGAATTCAAAGGCTCCATTTCATAGGTTACTGACAGAAAATATATGCATGAGCATATTGATAGGAATAGGAAGTTATAACTAATTACTTTGAATATCTTGAAGAAGGTTTGTTGCCTAAAAAATACTGAAATTGTTCCCAAAAGTTTTCTTTAAAACTTGTAGCATGTCCAAAAATATTCGAATGCTTCAGGTTAGACTCTTTAGGTAGTTTATCGTTAGAAGTGTAATTTTTATTGATCTAAAGCATTTTTCTAATTTGATTCTTCAGAAGAATTTCTGGAGTTTATTGCAATTATGGCATTATTATGAAAAGTTAAAATTCAGTATTAATAACATTATAAGAATAATGTTTAACAGTCGATATTCTTCTTTATTATGTCAATCATTCGCATTTTTATAATTAAAGATATTTTTAGTAAGCCTATTATGCTTTTTCCACTTGCAATATTTCATAAAATTTTTGGCAATTCATTAGACAATTATGTATTAGACAATTTGGAAAAATAATGTTTCTAAACTGAACATTATTCGCCAAAGTGCGTAATGTGACTCCCATGATTAAAAAAATCGTTTAAAAAGGTCCAATGGCTTGAAAGTAGCAAATCTGATGTTTATTATATCTAACAATATCTTCTTACTACAAAATATAACTCTTATTAAAAATTACTCAAAATTTTAATGCTTTTCCTCGGGGGTTTTGGAACATGTTATCAAATTAAGTATTTATCTCATGAAAAAATAAAAAAAGCTTTGTAGTCATGCCAATTTTATTAGATTAGCTCAGTTAGATGTTTTCTGCGATTTTTATAAATAGCTCAGAACATTTTAAAGCATATTTAACAATAATTTGTATTATTTTAGATATTCCACACGCTTTGCGATGCTGTTAAATATATTGCTTGTGTATTTATGATCATTATTGTGTAACTAAAAGCAAATTTCATGATGCTAAAACAAATGAATCAAGTCTGAAACACTCTAAAGTTACGCTGCTTCGCGAGACATTAAATTGACTTTGACGTTTTCATTTTCTGTGCCTCAATAGAATTATGACGGAAGTAAATTTGATCTTTTTAAAATAATAAGTATAGCTGAAAAGAAAAAAATGGTAAACTATTTATATTTCATAATGAAATATTCGAAGAAGTTATTTAGTTAAAAAATTTATTAAAGATCTCATTTTTTTATTGACGGAAATTTTTTTTTATTATTATTGACGGAAAATTTATATCTTATCCATTTTGAGATTAATGAAAGAAATGTAAAAAATTAAACAATTTCATGTATTCAAATAATTAAAACATAGAGAGTCATTTGTCCTTTTCCAATACTACATTCTTTTAAAAAAATTTAAAATAAACTTATTCAGATATCTATACTTAAATTCATATTAATACTTAGTTATATTTGGTACAAAAATATGTGTTTATTTTTATAAATATAAGAATGAAATGAATGTTTTGTAAAGCGAATGTTATGTTACGAATATTAATGAAACAGGTACATAAATTTAAAATAAGATATAAAACAATATTATTTAACATACAAAATGTGCATTTTGGATAGTATTACTTCTTCAGAATATAGGAGCAATAAAAGATATTATTTTAAATGTATATTTTAATTGACTGATTTCAGTTTTAAAACTTAGATAAAAAATTATTTTCCAGTTCAATAATTAATGAATGGAAAAAATATGTTGATCATCTTATCGACTGAAATTCCACCATTAATTTTTAAAAGAAGAATCGCTAACTTGATTCGAGTAATATTTATGGGGAAGTATAGGTTTAAAGGAAAGATACTCATGACTGTTTTAACCCTCATATTTTTCACATTAATATCGCAAGAATTACCTTTTTTTTACTTTTATTTTAGGAAACAGTATTTTAAAATACATTTATATATTCAAAATAGTGTGCAAGATAAAAGATTCAGTCCTCCAGTCCCAACCACTGAGCCGATTTCTCCAAATTTTCTTTGCTATAAAATTTCATGACACACACCATTTGCAGTGGTTATCATATATATTCTTAAACTTTTCAAAAACATTTCAGGTAATACTCAGAAATAATATTTGACAGTACATTTCGTTTCAAGAAAAGTTCCCCAACCTCAAACACTTTTCTATTTTCTTATTTTATATTATATCTCATAATCTTTATATATTTCATCGATAATCATTATTCTAAAACATTTCTTTTGCCAGTTCATAACCGAAACCAACCAATCAAGAAATATTCAGTATTCTTGATTAAGTAGCTCTTTGTTTAGCTATATTTAAAATGATATTTAAAATTATTTAGGAAAATCTAGTAAAATAATAATAAAGGTTTGTGAAGAAATGAAATAATGAAGCAGCTATATATATATATATATATATATTACTTTCAAATTTACGTAATATTATAAAATTCTGAAAATAATATTCGCATAATTAATAGAAAAAAATTTAGATTAGAGAAAAACATGAAAAAAATAATATTGTTACGAAAATGAAATAATAGATTAATAAATAATAGGTTTTATTTTGAGCTTTATAATAAATTCATTGCAGAGCTTAAGGCAGTTTCCATTACAAAAACTTTAAATAATAAATTTGAAAAACTAATTCCAATAGAAAATTGTTTTGGGAATAAATGCAAAGAAATGCTTTAGTTTTCATTTCAATAAAAATATTTTCTTCGAAACGATTTCTTTTCCAAGAAAGTCGTAAAGAATTTTACGGTACATTTCGAAAGCGTAAAATTCTGGCAAAAAAACTTTTCACATTTATTTTATTGACAAACGTTCAACTGAAATCAGAAAGATGGGAAATTGGAATCTAATAAAACAAAAAAGATTTTAACAATGCTTTTGAAACAAATCCGATTTATTCTTAAAAAATATATATTTCTGCAGTAAAAAGATATTGGAATTCAAGGGTAATTTGAGATCCATTGGATTGTAAATCCCTTCAATTCGTGTTCTTGTTCTGAAAGGAAAATGAATATTCGAGTCTCTTGTAGATAAATGTCAGACGATTCTACTCGTTTCTAAAACAGTAGTTTAATAGAATAATTATGAGTAAGAACAAGAAATGTGAAATTTTTCAAGATTTAATTAATGTATTTTTCTTTTAGAATCAGTTAAATATACTGAATACGGTTAGTTTTAATTTGATATTCATAAGATTGCAGTTCTTTTCAAATCATATTCTTCTTTGAAAATTAATATTCAATTATTTGGAAGATAAAAAGAAACTAAACGATTTTTTCATAATGAAAGTAATTTTAATAAACAGATTTATATATATATATATATA